>CALUEK010000359.1:0-42733 GCA_944039245.1 Nebria salina | reverse complement strand
ACTAAATAACTAAATAACTAAATAACTAAATAACTAAATAACTAAATAACTAAATAACTAAATAACTAAATAACTAAATAACTAAATAACTAAATAACTAAATAACTAAATAACTAAATAACTAAATAACTAAATAACTAAATAACTAAATAACTAAATAACTAAATAACTAAATAACTAAATAACTAAATAACTAAATAACTAAATAACTAAATAACTAAATAACTAAATAACTAAATAACTAAATAACTAAATAACTAAATAACTAAATAACTAAATAACTAAATAACTAAATAACTAAATAACTAAATAACTAAATAACTAAATAACTAAATAACTAAATAACTAAATAACTAAATAACTAAATAACTAAATAACTAAATAACTAAATAACTAAATAACTAAATAACTAAATAACTAAATAACTAAATAACTAAATAACTAAATAACTAAATAACTAAATAACTAAATAACTAAATAACTAAATAACTAAATAACTAAATAACTAAATAACTAAATAACTAAATAACTAAATAACTAAATAACTAAATAACTAAATAACTAAATAACTAAATAACTAAATAACTAAATAACTAAATAACTAAATAACTAAATAACTAAATAACTAAATAACTAAATAACTAAATAACTAAATAACTAAATAACTAAATAACTAAATAACTAAATAACTAAATAACTAAATAACTAAATAACTAAATAACTAAATAACTAAATAACTAAATAACTAAATAACTAAATAACTAAATAACTAAATAACTAAATAACTAAATAACTAAATAACTAAATAACTAAATAACTAAATAACTAAATAACTAAATAACTAAATAACTAAATAACTAAATAACTAAATAACTAAATAACTAAATAACTAAATAACTAAATAACTAAATAACTAAATAACTAAATAACTAAATAACTAAATAACTAAATAACTAAATAACTAAATAACTAAATAACTAAATAACTAAATAACTAAATAACTAAATAACTAAATAACTAAATAACTAAATAACTAAATAACTAAATAACTAAATAACTAAATAACTAAATAACTAAATAACTAAATAACTAAATAACTAAATAACTAAATAACTAAATAACTAAATAACTAAATAACTAAATAACTAAATAACTAAATAACTAAATAACTAAATAACTAAATAACTAAATAACTAAATAACTAAATAACTAAATAACTAAATAACTAAATAACTAAATAACTAAATAACTAAATAACTAAATAACTAAATAACTAAATAACTAAATAACTAAATAACTAAATAACTAAATAACTAAATAACTAAATAACTAAATAACTAAATAACTAAATAACTAAATAACTAAATAACTAAATAACTAAATAACTAAATAACTAAATAACTAAATAACTAAATAACTAAATAACTAAATAACTAAATAACTAAATAACTAAATAACTAAATAACTAAATAACTAAATAACTAAATAACTAAATAACTAAATAACTAAATAACTAAATAACTAAATAACTAAATAACTAAATAACTAAATAACTAAATAACTAAATAACTAAATAACTAAATAACTAAATAACTAAATAACTAAATAACTAAATAACTAAATAACTAAATAACTAAATAACTAAATAACTAAATAACTAAATAACTAAATAACTAAATAACTAAATAACTAAATAACTAAATAACTAAATAACTAAATAACTAAATAACTAAATAACTAAATAACTAAATAACTAAATAACTAAATAACTAAATAACTAAATAACTAAATAACTAAATAACTAAATAACTAAATAACTAAATAACTAAATAACTAAATAACTAAATAACTAAATAACTAAATAACTAAATAACTAAATAACTAAATAACTAAATAACTAAATAACTAAATAACTAAATAACTAAATAACTAAATAACTAAATAACTAAATAACTAAATAACTAAATAACTAAATAACTAAATAACTAAATAACTAAATAACTAAATAACTAAATAACTAAATAACTAAATAACTAAATAACTAAATAACTAAATAACTAAATAACTAAATAACTAAATAACTAAATAACTAAATAACTAAATAACTAAATAACTAAATAACTAAATAACTAAATAACTAAATAACTAAATAACTAAATAACTAAATAACTAAATAACTAAATAACTAAATAACTAAATAACTAAATAACTAAATAACTAAATAACTAAATAACTAAATAACTAAATAACTAAATAACTAAATAACTAAATAACTAAATAACTAAATAACTAAATAACTAAATAACTAAATAACTAAATAACTAAATAACTAAATAACTAAATAACTAAATAACTAAATAACTAAATAACTAAATAACTAAATAACTAAATAACTAAATAACTAAATAACTAAATAACTAAATAACTAAATAACTAAATAACTAAATAACTAAATAACTAAATAACTAAATAACTAAATAACTAAATAACTAAATAACTAAATAACTAAATAACTAAATAACTAAATAACTAAATAACTAAATAACTAAATAACTAAATAACTAAATAACTAAATAACTAAATAACTAAATAACTAAATAACTAAATAACTAAATAACTAAATAACTAAATAACTAAATAACTAAATAACTAAATAACTAAATAACTAAATAACTAAATAACTAAATAACTAAATAACTAAATAACTAAATAACTAAATAACTAAATAACTAAATAACTAAATAACTAAATAACTAAATAACTAAATAACTAAATAACTAAATAACTAAATAACTAAATAACTAAATAACTAAATAACTAAATAACTAAATAACTAAATAACTAAATAACTAAATAACTAAATAACTAAATAACTAAATAACTAAATAACTAAATAACTAAATAACTAAATAACTAAATAACTAAATAACTAAATAACTAAATAACTAAATAACTAAATAACTAAATAACTAAATAACTAAATAACTAAATAACTAAATAACTAAATAACTAAATAACTAAATAACTAAATAACTAAATAACTAAATAACTAAATAACTAAATAACTAAATAACTAAATAACTAAATAACTAAATAACTAAATAACTAAATAACTAAATAACTAAATAACTAAATAACTAAATAACTAAATAACTAAATAACTAAATAACTAAATAACTAAATAACTAAATAACTAAATAACTAAATAACTAAATAACTAAATAACTAAATAACTAAATAACTAAATAACTAAATAACTAAATAACTAAATAACTAAATAACTAAATAACTAAATAACTAAATAACTAAATAACTAAATAACTAAATAACTAAATAACTAAATAACTAAATAACTAAATAACTAAATAACTAAATAACTAAATAACTAAATAACTAAATAACTAAATAACTAAATAACTAAATAACTAAATAACTAAATAACTAAATAACTAAATAACTAAATAACTAAATAACTAAATAACTAAATAACTAAATAACTAAATAACTAAATAACTAAATAACTAAATAACTAAATAACTAAATAACTAAATAACTAAATAACTAAATAACTAAATAACTAAATAACTAAATAACTAAATAACTAAATAACTAAATAACTAAATAACTAAATAACTAAATAACTAAATAACTAAATAACTAAATAACTAAATAACTAAATAACTAAATAACTAAATAACTAAATAACTAAATAACTAAATAACTAAATAACTAAATAACTAAATAACTAAATAACTAAATAACTAAATAACTAAATAACTAAATAACTAAATAACTAAATAACTAAATAACTAAATAACTAAATAACTAAATAACTAAATAACTAAATAACTAAATAACTAAATAACTAAATAACTAAATAACTAAATAACTAAATAACTAAATAACTAAATAACTAAATAACTAAATAACTAAATAACTAAATAACTAAATAACTAAATAACTAAATAACTAAATAACTAAATAACTAAATAACTAAATAACTAAATAACTAAATAACTAAATAACTAAATAACTAAATAACTAAATAACTAAATAACTAAATAACTAAATAACTAAATAACTAAATAACTAAATAACTAAATAACTAAATAACTAAATAACTAAATAACTAAATAACTAAATAACTAAATAACTAAATAACTAAATAACTAAATAACTAAATAACTAAATAACTAAATAACTAAATAACTAAATAACTAAATAACTAAATAACTAAATAACTAAATAACTAAATAACTAAATAACTAAATAACTAAATAACTAAATAACTAAATAACTAAATAACTAAATAACTAAATAACTAAATAACTAAATAACTAAATAACTAAATAACTAAATAACTAAATAACTAAATAACTAAATAACTAAATAACTAAATAACTAAATAACTAAATAACTAAATAACTAAATAACTAAATAACTAAATAACTAAATAACTAAATAACTAAATAACTAAATAACTAAATAACTAAATAACTAAATAACTAAATAACTAAATAACTAAATAACTAAATAACTAAATAACTAAATAACTAAATAACTAAATAACTAAATAACTAAATAACTAAATAACTAAATAACTAAATAACTAAATAACTAAATAACTAAATAACTAAATAACTAAATAACTAAATAACTAAATAACTAAATAACTAAATAACTAAATAACTAAATAACTAAATAACTAAATAACTAAATAACTAAATAACTAAATAACTAAATAACTAAATAACTAAATAACTAAATAACTAAATAACTAAATAACTAAATAACTAAATAACTAAATAACTAAATAACTAAATAACTAAATAACTAAATAACTAAATAACTAAATAACTAAATAACTAAATAACTAAATAACTAAATAACTAAATAACTAAATAACTAAATAACTAAATAACTAAATAACTAAATAACTAAATAACTAAATAACTAAATAACTAAATAACTAAATAACTAAATAACTAAATAACTAAATAACTAAATAACTAAATAACTAAATAACTAAATAACTAAATAACTAAATAACTAAATAACTAAATAACTAAATAACTAAATAACTAAATAACTAAATAACTAAATAACTAAATAACTAAATAACTAAATAACTAAATAACTAAATAACTAAATAACTAAATAACTAAATAACTAAATAACTAAATAACTAAATAACTAAATAACTAAATAACTAAATAACTAAATAACTAAATAACTAAATAACTAAATAACTAAATAACTAAATAACTAAATAACTAAATAACTAAATAACTAAATAACTAAATAACTAAATAACTAAATAACTAAATAACTAAATAACTAAATAACTAAATAACTAAATAACTAAATAACTAAATAACTAAATAACTAAATAACTAAATAACTAAATAACTAAATAACTAAATAACTAAATAACTAAATAACTAAATAACTAAATAACTAAATAACTAAATAACTAAATAACTAAATAACTAAATAACTAAATAACTAAATAACTAAATAACTAAATAACTAAATAACTAAATAACTAAATAACTAAATAACTAAATAACTAAATAACTAAATAACTAAATAACTAAATAACTAAATAACTAAATAACTAAATAACTAAATAACTAAATAACTAAATAACTAAATAACTAAATAACTAAATAACTAAATAACTAAATAACTAAATAACTAAATAACTAAATAACTAAATAACTAAATAACTAAATAACTAAATAACTAAATAACTAAATAACTAAATAACTAAATAACTAAATAACTAAATAACTAAATAACTAAATAACTAAATAACTAAATAACTAAATAACTAAATAACTAAATAACTAAATAACTAAATAACTAAATAACTAAATAACTAAATAACTAAATAACTAAATAACTAAATAACTAAATAACTAAATAACTAAATAACTAAATAACTAAATAACTAAATAACTAAATAACTAAATAACTAAATAACTAAATAACTAAATAACTAAATAACTAAATAACTAAATAACTAAATAACTAAATAACTAAATAACTAAATAACTAAATAACTAAATAACTAAATAACTAAATAACTAAATAACTAAATAACTAAATAACTAAATAACTAAATAACTAAATAACTAAATAACTAAATAACTAAATAACTAAATAACTAAATAACTAAATAACTAAATAACTAAATAACTAAATAACTAAATAACTAAATAACTAAATAACTAAATAACTAAATAACTAAATAACTAAATAACTAAATAACTAAATAACTAAATAACTAAATAACTAAATAACTAAATAACTAAATAACTAAATAACTAAATAACTAAATAACTAAATAACTAAATAACTAAATAACTAAATAACTAAATAACTAAATAACTAAATAACTAAATAACTAAATAACTAAATAACTAAATAACTAAATAACTAAATAACTAAATAACTAAATAACTAAATAACTAAATAACTAAATAACTAAATAACTAAATAACTAAATAACTAAATAACTAAATAACTAAATAACTAAATAACTAAATAACTAAATAACTAAATAACTAAATAACTAAATAACTAAATAACTAAATAACTAAATAACTAAATAACTAAATAACTAAATAACTAAATAACTAAATAACTAAATAACTAAATAACTAAATAACTAAATAACTAAATAACTAAATAACTAAATAACTAAATAACTAAATAACTAAATAACTAAATAACTAAATAACTAAATAACTAAATAACTAAATAACTAAATAACTAAATAACTAAATAACTAAATAACTAAATAACTAAATAACTAAATAACTAAATAACTAAATAACTAAATAACTAAATAACTAAATAACTAAATAACTAAATAACTAAATAACTAAATAACTAAATAACTAAATAACTAAATAACTAAATAACTAAATAACTAAATAACTAAATAACTAAATAACTAAATAACTAAATAACTAAATAACTAAATAACTAAATAACTAAATAACTAAATAACTAAATAACTAAATAACTAAATAACTAAATAACTAAATAACTAAATAACTAAATAACTAAATAACTAAATAACTAAATAACTAAATAACTAAATAACTAAATAACTAAATAACTAAATAACTAAATAACTAAATAACTAAATAACTAAATAACTAAATAACTAAATAACTAAATAACTAAATAACTAAATAACTAAATAACTAAATAACTAAATAACTAAATAACTAAATAACTAAATAACTAAATAACTAAATAACTAAATAACTAAATAACTAAATAACTAAATAACTAAATAACTAAATAACTAAATAACTAAATAACTAAATAACTAAATAACTAAATAACTAAATAACTAAATAACTAAATAACTAAATAACTAAATAACTAAATAACTAAATAACTAAATAACTAAATAACTAAATAACTAAATAACTAAATAACTAAATAACTAAATAACTAAATAACTAAATAACTAAATAACTAAATAACTAAATAACTAAATAACTAAATAACTAAATAACTAAATAACTAAATAACTAAATAACTAAATAACTAAATAACTAAATAACTAAATAACTAAATAACTAAATAACTAAATAACTAAATAACTAAATAACTAAATAACTAAATAACTAAATAACTAAATAACTAAATAACTAAATAACTAAATAACTAAATAACTAAATAACTAAATAACTAAATAACTAAATAACTAAATAACTAAATAACTAAATAACTAAATAACTAAATAACTAAATAACTAAATAACTAAATAACTAAATAACTAAATAACTAAATAACTAAATAACTAAATAACTAAATAACTAAATAACTAAATAACTAAATAACTAAATAACTAAATAACTAAATAACTAAATAACTAAATAACTAAATAACTAAATAACTAAATAACTAAATAACTAAATAACTAAATAACTAAATAACTAAATAACTAAATAACTAAATAACTAAATAACTAAATAACTAAATAACTAAATAACTAAATAACTAAATAACTAAATAACTAAATAACTAAATAACTAAATAACTAAATAACTAAATAACTAAATAACTAAATAACTAAATAACTAAATAACTAAATAACTAAATAACTAAATAACTAAATAACTAAATAACTAAATAACTAAATAACTAAATAACTAAATAACTAAATAACTAAATAACTAAATAACTAAATAACTAAATAACTAAATAACTAAATAACTAAATAACTAAATAACTAAATAACTAAATAACTAAATAACTAAATAACTAAATAACTAAATAACTAAATAACTAAATAACTAAATAACTAAATAACTAAATAACTAAATAACTAAATAACTAAATAACTAAATAACTAAATAACTAAATAACTAAATAACTAAATAACTAAATAACTAAATAACTAAATAACTAAATAACTAAATAACTAAATAACTAAATAACTAAATAACTAAATAACTAAATAACTAAATAACTAAATAACTAAATATCGAAATAACTAAATAACTAAATAACTAAATAACTAAATAACTAAATAACTAAATAACTAAATAACTAAATAACTAAATAACTAAATAACTAAATAACTAAATAACTAAATAACTAAATAACTAAATAACTAAATAACTAAATAACTAAATAACTAAATAACTAAATAACTAAATAACTAAATAACTAAATAACTAAATAACTAAATAACTAAATAACTAAATAACTAAATAACTAAATAACTAAATAACTAAATAACTAAATAACTAAATAACTAAATAACTAAATAACTAAATAACTAAATAACTAAATAACTAAATAACTAAATAACTAAATAACTAAATAACTAAATAACTAAATAACTAAATAACTAAATAACTAAATAACTAAATAACTAAATAACTAAATAACTAAATAACTAAATAACTAAATAACTAAATAACTAAATAACTAAATAACTAAATAACTAAATAACTAAATAACTAAATAACTAAATAACTAAATAACTAAATAACTAAATAACTAAATAACTAAATAACTAAATAACTAAATAACTAAATAACTAAATAACTAAATAACTAAATAACTAAATAACTAAATAACTAAATAACTAAATAACTAAATAACTAAATAACTAAATAACTAAATAACTAAATAACTAAATAACTAAATAACTAAATAACTAAATAACTAAATAACTAAATAACTAAATAACTAAATAACTAAATAACTAAATAACTAAATAACTAAATAACTAAATAACTAAATAACTAAATAACTAAATAACTAAATAACTAAATAACTAAATAACTAAATAACTAAATAACTAAATAACTAAATAACTAAATAACTAAATAACTAAATAACTAAATAACTAAATAACTAAATAACTAAATAACTAAATAACTAAATAACTAAATAACTAAATAACTAAATAACTAAATAACTAAATAACTAAATAACTAAATAACTAAATAACTAAATAACTAAATAACTAAATAACTAAATAACTAAATAACTAAATAACTAAATAACTAAATAACTAAATAACTAAATAACTAAATAACTAAATAACTAAATAACTAAATAACTAAATAACTAAATAACTAAATAACTAAATAACTAAATAACTAAATAACTAAATAACTAAATAACTAAATAACTAAATAACTAAATAACTAAATAACTAAATAACTAAATAACTAAATAACTAAATAACTAAATAACTAAATAACTAAATAACTAAATAACTAAATAACTAAATAACTAAATAACTAAATAACTAAATAACTAAATAACTAAATAACTAAATAACTAAATAACTAAATAACTAAATAACTAAATAACTAAATAACTAAATAACTAAATAACTAAATAACTAAATAACTAAATAACTAAATAACTAAATAACTAAATAACTAAATAACTAAATAACTAAATAACTAAATAACTAAATAACTAAATAACTAAATAACTAAATAACTAAATAACTAAATAACTAAATAACTAAATAACTAAATAACTAAATAACTAAATAACTAAATAACTAAATAACTAAATAACTAAATAACTAAATAACTAAATAACTAAATAACTAAATAACTAAATAACTAAATAACTAAATAACTAAATAACTAAATAACTAAATAACTAAATAACTAAATAACTAAATAACTAAATAACTAAATAACTAAATAACTAAATAACTAAATAACTAAATAACTAAATAACTAAATAACTAAATAACTAAATAACTAAATAACTAAATAACTAAATAACTAAATAACTAAATAACTAAATAACTAAATAACTAAATAACTAAATAACTAAATAACTAAATAACTAAATAACTAAATAACTAAATAACTAAATAACTAAATAACTAAATAACTAAATAACTAAATAACTAAATAACTAAATAACTAAATAACTAAATAACTAAATAACTAAATAACTAAATAACTAAATAACTAAATAACTAAATAACTAAATAACTAAATAACTAAATAACTAAATAACTAAATAACTAAATAACTAAATAACTAAATAACTAAATAACTAAATAACTAAATAACTAAATAACTAAATAACTAAATAACTAAATAACTAAATAACTAAATAACTAAATAACTAAATAACTAAATAACTAAATAACTAAATAACTAAATAACTAAATAACTAAATAACTAAATAACTAAATAACTAAATAACTAAATAACTAAATAACTAAATAACTAAATAACTAAATAACTAAATAACTAAATAACTAAATAACTAAATAACTAAATAACTAAATAACTAAATAACTAAATAACTAAATAACTAAATAACTAAATAACTAAATAACTAAATAACTAAATAACTAAATAACTAAATAACTAAATAACTAAATAACTAAATAACTAAATAACTAAATAACTAAATAACTAAATAACTAAATAACTAAATAACTAAATAACTAAATAACTAAATAACTAAATAACTAAATAACTAAATAACTAAATAACTAAATAACTAAATAACTAAATAACTAAATAACTAAATAACTAAATAACTAAATAACTAAATAACTAAATAACTAAATAACTAAATAACTAAATAACTAAATAACTAAATAACTAAATAACTAAATAACTAAATAACTAAATAACTAAATAACTAAATAACTAAATAACTAAATAACTAAATAACTAAATAACTAAATAACTAAATAACTAAATAACTAAATAACTAAATAACTAAATAACTAAATAACTAAATAACTAAATAACTAAATAACTAAATAACTAAATAACTAAATAACTAAATAACTAAATAACTAAATAACTAAATAACTAAATAACTAAATAACTAAATAACTAAATAACTAAATAACTAAATAACTAAATAACTAAATAACTAAATAACTAAATAACTAAATAACTAAATAACTAAATAACTAAATAACTAAATAACTAAATAACTAAATAACTAAATAACTAAATAACTAAATAACTAAATAACTAAATAACTAAATAACTAAATAACTAAATAACTAAATAACTAAATAACTAAATAACTAAATAACTAAATAACTAAATAACTAAATAACTAAATAACTAAATAACTAAATAACTAAATAACTAAATAACTAAATAACTAAATAACTAAATAACTAAATAACTAAATAACTAAATAACTAAATAACTAAATAACTAAATAACTAAATAACTAAATAACTAAATAACTAAATAACTAAATAACTAAATAACTAAATAACTAAATAACTAAATAACTAAATAACTAAATAACTAAATAACTAAATAACTAAATAACTAAATAACTAAATAACTAAATAACTAAATAACTAAATAACTAAATAACTAAATAACTAAATAACTAAATAACTAAATAACTAAATAACTAAATAACTAAATAACTAAATAACTAAATAACTAAATAACTAAATAACTAAATAACTAAATAACTAAATAACTAAATAACTAAATAACTAAATAACTAAATAACTAAATAACTAAATAACTAAATAACTAAATAACTAAATAACTAAATAACTAAATAACTAAATAACTAAATAACTAAATAACTAAATAACTAAATAACTAAATAACTAAATAACTAAATAACTAAATAACTAAATAACTAAATAACTAAATAACTAAATAACTAAATAACTAAATAACTAAATAACTAAATAACTAAATAACTAAATAACTAAATAACTAAATAACTAAATAACTAAATAACTAAATAACTAAATAACTAAATAACTAAATAACTAAATAACTAAATAACTAAATAACTAAATAACTAAATAACTAAATAACTAAATAACTAAATAACTAAATAACTAAATAACTAAATAACTAAATAACTAAATAACTAAATAACTAAATAACTAAATAACTAAATAACTAAATAACTAAATAACTAAATAACTAAATAACTAAATAACTAAATAACTAAATAACTAAATAACTAAATAACTAAATAACTAAATAACTAAATAACTAAATAACTAAATAACTAAATAACTAAATAACTAAATAACTAAATAACTAAATAACTAAATAACTAAATAACTAAATAACTAAATAACTAAATAACTAAATAACTAAATAACTAAATAACTAAATAACTAAATAACTAAATAACTAAATAACTAAATAACTAAATAACTAAATAACTAAATAACTAAATAACTAAATAACTAAATAACTAAATAACTAAATAACTAAATAACTAAATAACTAAATAACTAAATAACTAAATAACTAAATAACTAAATAACTAAATAACTAAATAACTAAATAACTAAATAACTAAATAACTAAATAACTAAATAACTAAATAACTAAATAACTAAATAACTAAATAACTAAATAACTAAATAACTAAATAACTAAATAACTAAATAACTAAATAACTAAATAACTAAATAACTAAATAACTAAATAACTAAATAACTAAATAACTAAATAACTAAATAACTAAATAACTAAATAACTAAATAACTAAATAACTAAATAACTAAATAACTAAATAACTAAATAACTAAATAACTAAATAACTAAATAACTAAATAACTAAATAACTAAATAACTAAATAACTAAATAACTAAATAACTAAATAACTAAATAACTAAATAACTAAATAACTAAATAACTAAATAACTAAATAACTAAATAACTAAATAACTAAATAACTAAATAACTAAATAACTAAATAACTAAATAACTAAATAACTAAATAACTAAATAACTAAATAACTAAATAACTAAATAACTAAATAACTAAATAACTAAATAACTAAATAACTAAATAACTAAATAACTAAATAACTAAATAACTAAATAACTAAATAACTAAATAACTAAATAACTAAATAACTAAATAACTAAATAACTAAATAACTAAATAACTAAATAACTAAATAACTAAATAACTAAATAACTAAATAACTAAATAACTAAATAACTAAATAACTAAATAACTAAATAACTAAATAACTAAATAACTAAATAACTAAATAACTAAATAACTAAATAACTAAATAACTAAATAACTAAATAACTAAATAACTAAATAACTAAATAACTAAATAACTAAATAACTAAATAACTAAATAACTAAATAACTAAATAACTAAATAACTAAATAACTAAATAACTAAATAACTAAATAACTAAATAACTAAATAACTAAATAACTAAATAACTAAATAACTAAATAACTAAATAACTAAATAACTAAATAACTAAATAACTAAATAACTAAATAACTAAATAACTAAATAACTAAATAACTAAATAACTAAATAACTAAATAACTAAATAACTAAATAACTAAATAACTAAATAACTAAATAACTAAATAACTAAATAACTAAATAACTAAATAACTAAATAACTAAATAACTAAATAACTAAATAACTAAATAACTAAATAACTAAATAACTAAATAACTAAATAACTAAATAACTAAATAACTAAATAACTAAATAACTAAATAACTAAATAACTAAATAACTAAATAACTAAATAACTAAATAACTAAATAACTAAATAACTAAATAACTAAATAACTAAATAACTAAATAACTAAATAACTAAATAACTAAATAACTAAATAACTAAATAACTAAATAACTAAATAACTAAATAACTAAATAACTAAATAACTAAATAACTAAATAACTAAATAACTAAATAACTAAATAACTAAATAACTAAATAACTAAATAACTAAATAACTAAATAACTAAATAACTAAATAACTAAATAACTAAATAACTAAATAACTAAATAACTAAATAACTAAATAACTAAATAACTAAATAACTAAATAACTAAATAACTAAATAACTAAATAACTAAATAACTAAATAACTAAATAACTAAATAACTAAATAACTAAATAACTAAATAACTAAATAACTAAATAACTAAATAACTAAATAACTAAATAACTAAATAACTAAATAACTAAATAACTAAATAACTAAATAACTAAATAACTAAATAACTAAATAACTAAATAACTAAATAACTAAATAACTAAATAACTAAATAACTAAATAACTAAATAACTAAATAACTAAATAACTAAATAACTAAATAACTAAATAACTAAATAACTAAATAACTAAATAACTAAATAACTAAATAACTAAATAACTAAATAACTAAATAACTAAATAACTAAATAACTAAATAACTAAATAACTAAATAACTAAATAACTAAATAACTAAATAACTAAATAACTAAATAACTAAATAACTAAATAACTAAATAACTAAATAACTAAATAACTAAATAACTAAATAACTAAATAACTAAATAACTAAATAACTAAATAACTAAATAACTAAATAACTAAATAACTAAATAACTAAATAACTAAATAACTAAATAACTAAATAACTAAATAACTAAATAACTAAATAACTAAATAACTAAATAACTAAATAACTAAATAACTAAATAACTAAATAACTAAATAACTAAATAACTAAATAACTAAATAACTAAATAACTAAATAACTAAATAACTAAATAACTAAATAACTAAATAACTAAATAACTAAATAACTAAATAACTAAATAACTAAATAACTAAATAACTAAATAACTAAATAACTAAATAACTAAATAACTAAATAACTAAATAACTAAATAACTAAATAACTAAATAACTAAATAACTAAATAACTAAATAACTAAATAACTAAATAACTAAATAACTAAATAACTAAATAACTAAATAACTAAATAACTAAATAACTAAATAACTAAATAACTAAATAACTAAATAACTAAATAACTAAATAACTAAATAACTAAATAACTAAATAACTAAATAACTAAATAACTAAATAACTAAATAACTAAATAACTAAATAACTAAATAACTAAATAACTAAATAACTAAATAACTAAATAACTAAATAACTAAATAACTAAATAACTAAATAACTAAATAACTAAATAACTAAATAACTAAATAACTAAATAACTAAATAACTAAATAACTAAATAACTAAATAACTAAATAACTAAATAACTAAATAACTAAATAACTAAATAACTAAATAACTAAATAACTAAATAACTAAATAACTAAATAACTAAATAACTAAATAACTAAATAACTAAATAACTAAATAACTAAATAACTAAATAACTAAATAACTAAATAACTAAATAACTAAATAACTAAATAACTAAATAACTAAATAACTAAATAACTAAATAACTAAATAACTAAATAACTAAATAACTAAATAACTAAATAACTAAATAACTAAATAACTAAATAACTAAATAACTAAATAACTAAATAACTAAATAACTAAATAACTAAATAACTAAATAACTAAATAACTAAATAACTAAATAACTAAATAACTAAATAACTAAATAACTAAATAACTAAATAACTAAATAACTAAATAACTAAATAACTAAATAACTAAATAACTAAATAACTAAATAACTAAATAACTAAATAACTAAATAACTAAATAACTAAATAACTAAATAACTAAATAACTAAATAACTAAATAACTAAATAACTAAATAACTAAATAACTAAATAACTAAATAACTAAATAACTAAATAACTAAATAACTAAATAACTAAATAACTAAATAACTAAATAACTAAATAACTAAATAACTAAATAACTAAATAACTAAATAACTAAATAACTAAATAACTAAATAACTAAATAACTAAATAACTAAATAACTAAATAACTAAATAACTAAATAACTAAATAACTAAATAACTAAATAACTAAATAACTAAATAACTAAATAACTAAATAACTAAATAACTAAATAACTAAATAACTAAATAACTAAATAACTAAATAACTAAATAACTAAATAACTAAATAACTAAATAACTAAATAACTAAATAACTAAATAACTAAATAACTAAATAACTAAATAACTAAATAACTAAATAACTAAATAACTAAATAACTAAATAACTAAATAACTAAATAACTAAATAACTAAATAACTAAATAACTAAATAACTAAATAACTAAATAACTAAATAACTAAATAACTAAATAACTAAATAACTAAATAACTAAATAACTAAATAACTAAATAACTAAATAACTAAATAACTAAATAACTAAATAACTAAATAACTAAATAACTAAATAACTAAATAACTAAATAACTAAATAACTAAATAACTAAATAACTAAATAACTAAATAACTAAATAACTAAATAACTAAATAACTAAATAACTAAATAACTAAATAACTAAATAACTAAATAACTAAATAACTAAATAACTAAATAACTAAATAACTAAATAACTAAATAACTAAATAACTAAATAACTAAATAACTAAATAACTAAATAACTAAATAACTAAATAACTAAATAACTAAATAACTAAATAACTAAATAACTAAATAACTAAATAACTAAATAACTAAATAACTAAATAACTAAATAACTAAATAACTAAATAACTAAATAACTAAATAACTAAATAACTAAATAACTAAATAACTAAATAACTAAATAACTAAATAACTAAATAACTAAATAACTAAATAACTAAATAACTAAATAACTAAATAACTAAATAACTAAATAACTAAATAACTAAATAACTAAATAACTAAATAACTAAATAACTAAATAACTAAATAACTAAATAACTAAATAACTAAATAACTAAATAACTAAATAACTAAATAACTAAATAACTAAATAACTAAATAACTAAATAACTAAATAACTAAATAACTAAATAACTAAATAACTAAATAACTAAATAACTAAATAACTAAATAACTAAATAACTAAATAACTAAATAACTAAATAACTAAATAACTAAATAACTAAATAACTAAATAACTAAATAACTAAATAACTAAATAACTAAATAACTAAATAACTAAATAACTAAATAACTAAATAACTAAATAACTAAATAACTAAATAACTAAATAACTAAATAACTAAATAACTAAATAACTAAATAACTAAATAACTAAATAACTAAATAACTAAATAACTAAATAACTAAATAACTAAATAACTAAATAACTAAATAACTAAATAACTAAATAACTAAATAACTAAATAACTAAATAACTAAATAACTAAATAACTAAATAACTAAATAACTAAATAACTAAATAACTAAATAACTAAATAACTAAATAACTAAATAACTAAATAACTAAATAACTAAATAACTAAATAACTAAATAACTAAATAACTAAATAACTAAATAACTAAATAACTAAATAACTAAATAACTAAATAACTAAATAACTAAATAACTAAATAACTAAATAACTAAATAACTAAATAACTAAATAACTAAATAACTAAATAACTAAATAACTAAATAACTAAATAACTAAATAACTAAATAACTAAATAACTAAATAACTAAATAACTAAATAACTAAATAACTAAATAACTAAATAACTAAATAACTAAATAACTAAATAACTAAATAACTAAATAACTAAATAACTAAATAACTAAATAACTAAATAACTAAATAACTAAATAACTAAATAACTAAATAACTAAATAACTAAATAACTAAATAACTAAATAACTAAATAACTAAATAACTAAATAACTAAATAACTAAATAACTAAATAACTAAATAACTAAATAACTAAATAACTAAATAACTAAATAACTAAATAACTAAATAACTAAATAACTAAATAACTAAATAACTAAATAACTAAATAACTAAATAACTAAATAACTAAATAACTAAATAACTAAATAACTAAATAACTAAATAACTAAATAACTAAATAACTAAATAACTAAATAACTAAATAACTAAATAACTAAATAACTAAATAACTAAATAACTAAATAACTAAATAACTAAATAACTAAATAACTAAATAACTAAATAACTAAATAACTAAATAACTAAATAACTAAATAACTAAATAACTAAATAACTAAATAACTAAATAACTAAATAACTAAATAACTAAATAACTAAATAACTAAATAACTAAATAACTAAATAACTAAATAACTAAATAACTAAATAACTAAATAACTAAATAACTAAATAACTAAATAACTAAATAACTAAATAACTAAATAACTAAATAACTAAATAACTAAATAACTAAATAACTAAATAACTAAATAACTAAATAACTAAATAACTAAATAACTAAATAACTAAATAACTAAATAACTAAATAACTAAATAACTAAATAACTAAATAACTAAATAACTAAATAACTAAATAACTAAATAACTAAATAACTAAATAACTAAATAACTAAATAACTAAATAACTAAATAACTAAATAACTAAATAACTAAATAACTAAATAACTAAATAACTAAATAACTAAATAACTAAATAACTAAATAACTAAATAACTAAATAACTAAATAACTAAATAACTAAATAACTAAATAACTAAATAACTAAATAACTAAATAACTAAATAACTAAATAACTAAATAACTAAATAACTAAATAACTAAATAACTAAATAACTAAATAACTAAATAACTAAATAACTAAATAACTAAATAACTAAATAACTAAATAACTAAATAACTAAATAACTAAATAACTAAATAACTAAATAACTAAATAACTAAATAACTAAATAACTAAATAACTAAATAACTAAATAACTAAATAACTAAATAACTAAATAACTAAATAACTAAATAACTAAATAACTAAATAACTAAATAACTAAATAACTAAATAACTAAATAACTAAATAACTAAATAACTAAATAACTAAATAACTAAATAACTAAATAACTAAATAACTAAATAACTAAATAACTAAATAACTAAATAACTAAATAACTAAATAACTAAATAACTAAATAACTAAATAACTAAATAACTAAATAACTAAATAACTAAATAACTAAATAACTAAATAACTAAATAACTAAATAACTAAATAACTAAATAACTAAATAACTAAATAACTAAATAACTAAATAACTAAATAACTAAATAACTAAATAACTAAATAACTAAATAACTAAATAACTAAATAACTAAATAACTAAATAACTAAATAACTAAATAACTAAATAACTAAATAACTAAATAACTAAATAACTAAATAACTAAATAACTAAATAACTAAATAACTAAATAACTAAATAACTAAATAACTAAATAACTAAATAACTAAATAACTAAATAACTAAATAACTAAATAACTAAATAACTAAATAACTAAATAACTAAATAACTAAATAACTAAATAACTAAATAACTAAATAACTAAATAACTAAATAACTAAATAACTAAATAACTAAATAACTAAATAACTAAATAACTAAATAACTAAATAACTAAATAACTAAATAACTAAATAACTAAATAACTAAATAACTAAATAACTAAATAACTAAATAACTAAATAACTAAATAACTAAATAACTAAATAACTAAATAACTAAATAACTAAATAACTAAATAACTAAATAACTAAATAACTAAATAACTAAATAACTAAATAACTAAATAACTAAATAACTAAATAACTAAATAACTAAATAACTAAATAACTAAATAACTAAATAACTAAATAACTAAATAACTAAATAACTAAATAACTAAATAACTAAATAACTAAATAACTAAATAACTAAATAACTAAATAACTAAATAACTAAATAACTAAATAACTAAATAACTAAATAACTAAATAACTAAATAACTAAATAACTAAATAACTAAATAACTAAATAACTAAATAACTAAATAACTAAATAACTAAATAACTAAATAACTAAATAACTAAATAACTAAATAACTAAATAACTAAATAACTAAATAACTAAATAACTAAATAACTAAATAACTAAATAACTAAATAACTAAATAACTAAATAACTAAATAACTAAATAACTAAATAACTAAATAACTAAATAACTAAATAACTAAATAACTAAATAACTAAATAACTAAATAACTAAATAACTAAATAACTAAATAACTAAATAACTAAATAACTAAATAACTAAATAACTAAATAACTAAATAACTAAATAACTAAATAACTAAATAACTAAATAACTAAATAACTAAATAACTAAATAACTAAATAACTAAATAACTAAATAACTAAATAACTAAATAACTAAATAACTAAATAACTAAATAACTAAATAACTAAATAACTAAATAACTAAATAACTAAATAACTAAATAACTAAATAACTAAATAACTAAATAACTAAATAACTAAATAACTAAATAACTAAATAACTAAATAACTAAATAACTAAATAACTAAATAACTAAATAACTAAATAACTAAATAACTAAATAACTAAATAACTAAATAACTAAATAACTAAATAACTAAATAACTAAATAACTAAATAACTAAATAACTAAATAACTAAATAACTAAATAACTAAATAACTAAATAACTAAATAACTAAATAACTAAATAACTAAATAACTAAATAACTAAATAACTAAATAACTAAATAACTAAATAACTAAATAACTAAATAACTAAATAACTAAATAACTAAATAACTAAATAACTAAATAACTAAATAACTAAATAACTAAATAACTAAATAACTAAATAACTAAATAACTAAATAACTAAATAACTAAATAACTAAATAACTAAATAACTAAATAACTAAATAACTAAATAACTAAATAACTAAATAACTAAATAACTAAATAACTAAATAACTAAATAACTAAATAACTAAATAACTAAATAACTAAATAACTAAATAACTAAATAACTAAATAACTAAATAACTAAATAACTAAATAACTAAATAACTAAATAACTAAATAACTAAATAACTAAATAACTAAATAACTAAATAACTAAATAACTAAATAACTAAATAACTAAATAACTAAATAACTAAATAACTAAATAACTAAATAACTAAATAACTAAATAACTAAATAACTAAATAACTAAATAACTAAATAACTAAATAACTAAATAACTAAATAACTAAATAACTAAATAACTAAATAACTAAATAACTAAATAACTAAATAACTAAATAACTAAATAACTAAATAACTAAATAACTAAATAACTAAATAACTAAATAACTAAATAACTAAATAACTAAATAACTAAATAACTAAATAACTAAATAACTAAATAACTAAATAACTAAATAACTAAATAACTAAATAACTAAATAACTAAATAACTAAATAACTAAATAACTAAATAACTAAATAACTAAATAACTAAATAACTAAATAACTAAATAACTAAATAACTAAATAACTAAATAACTAAATAACTAAATAACTAAATAACTAAATAACTAAATAACTAAATAACTAAATAACTAAATAACTAAATAACTAAATAACTAAATAACTAAATAACTAAATAACTAAATAACTAAATAACTAAATAACTAAATAACTAAATAACTAAATAACTAAATAACTAAATAACTAAATAACTAAATAACTAAATAACTAAATAACTAAATAACTAAATAACTAAATAACTAAATAACTAAATAACTAAATAACTAAATAACTAAATAACTAAATAACTAAATAACTAAATAACTAAATAACTAAATAACTAAATAACTAAATAACTAAATAACTAAATAACTAAATAACTAAATAACTAAATAACTAAATAACTAAATAACTAAATAACTAAATAACTAAATAACTAAATAACTAAATAACTAAATAACTAAATAACTAAATAACTAAATAACTAAATAACTAAATAACTAAATAACTAAATAACTAAATAACTAAATAACTAAATAACTAAATAACTAAATAACTAAATAACTAAATAACTAAATAACTAAATAACTAAATAACTAAATAACTAAATAACTAAATAACTAAATAACTAAATAACTAAATAACTAAATAACTAAATAACTAAATAACTAAATAACTAAATAACTAAATAACTAAATAACTAAATAACTAAATAACTAAATAACTAAATAACTAAATAACTAAATAACTAAATAACTAAATAACTAAATAACTAAATAACTAAATAACTAAATAACTAAATAACTAAATAACTAAATAACTAAATAACTAAATAACTAAATAACTAAATAACTAAATAACTAAATAACTAAATAACTAAATAACTAAATAACTAAATAACTAAATAACTAAATAACTAAATAACTAAATAACTAAATAACTAAATAACTAAATAACTAAATAACTAAATAACTAAATAACTAAATAACTAAATAACTAAATAACTAAATAACTAAATAACTAAATAACTAAATAACTAAATAACTAAATAACTAAATAACTAAATAACTAAATAACTAAATAACTAAATAACTAAATAACTAAATAACTAAATAACTAAATAACTAAATAACTAAATAACTAAATAACTAAATAACTAAATAACTAAATAACTAAATAACTAAATAACTAAATAACTAAATAACTAAATAACTAAATAACTAAATAACTAAATAACTAAATAACTAAATAACTAAATAACTAAATAACTAAATAACTAAATAACTAAATAACTAAATAACTAAATAACTAAATAACTAAATAACTAAATAACTAAATAACTAAATAACTAAATAACTAAATAACTAAATAACTAAATAACTAAATAACTAAATAACTAAATAACTAAATAACTAAATAACTAAATAACTAAATAACTAAATAACTAAATAACTAAATAACTAAATAACTAAATAACTAAATAACTAAATAACTAAATAACTAAATAACTAAATAACTAAATAACTAAATAACTAAATAACTAAATAACTAAATAACTAAATAACTAAATAACTAAATAACTAAATAACTAAATAACTAAATAACTAAATAACTAAATAACTAAATAACTAAATAACTAAATAACTAAATAACTAAATAACTAAATAACTAAATAACTAAATAACTAAATAACTAAATAACTAAATAACTAAATAACTAAATAACTAAATAACTAAATAACTAAATAACTAAATAACTAAATAACTAAATAACTAAATAACTAAATAACTAAATAACTAAATAACTAAATAACTAAATAACTAAATAACTAAATAACTAAATAACTAAATAACTAAATAACTAAATAACTAAATAACTAAATAACTAAATAACTAAATAACTAAATAACTAAATAACTAAATAACTAAATAACTAAATAACTAAATAACTAAATAACTAAATAACTAAATAACTAAATAACTAAATAACTAAATAACTAAATAACTAAATAACTAAATAACTAAATAACTAAATAACTAAATAACTAAATAACTAAATAACTAAATAACTAAATAACTAAATAACTAAATAACTAAATAACTAAATAACTAAATAACTAAATAACTAAATAACTAAATAACTAAATAACTAAATAACTAAATAACTAAATAACTAAATAACTAAATAACTAAATAACTAAATAACTAAATAACTAAATAACTAAATAACTAAATAACTAAATAACTAAATAACTAAATAACTAAATAACTAAATAACTAAATAACTAAATAACTAAATAACTAAATAACTAAATAACTAAATAACTAAATAACTAAATAACTAAATAACTAAATAACTAAATAACTAAATAACTAAATAACTAAATAACTAAATAACTAAATAACTAAATAACTAAATAACTAAATAACTAAATAACTAAATAACTAAATAACTAAATAACTAAATAACTAAATAACTAAATAACTAAATAACTAAATAACTAAATAACTAAATAACTAAATAACTAAATAACTAAATAACTAAATAACTAAATAACTAAATAACTAAATAACTAAATAACTAAATAACTAAATAACTAAATAACTAAATAACTAAATAACTAAATAACTAAATAACTAAATAACTAAATAACTAAATAACTAAATAACTAAATAACTAAATAACTAAATAACTAAATAACTAAATAACTAAATAACTAAATAACTAAATAACTAAATAACTAAATAACTAAATAACTAAATAACTAAATAACTAAATAACTAAATAACTAAATAACTAAATAACTAAATAACTAAATAACTAAATAACTAAATAACTAAATAACTAAATAACTAAATAACTAAATAACTAAATAACTAAATAACTAAATAACTAAATAACTAAATAACTAAATAACTAAATAACTAAATAACTAAATAACTAAATAACTAAATAACTAAATAACTAAATAACTAAATAACTAAATAACTAAATAACTAAATAACTAAATAACTAAATAACTAAATAACTAAATAACTAAATAACTAAATAACTAAATAACTAAATAACTAAATAACTAAATAACTAAATAACTAAATAACTAAATAACTAAATAACTAAATGAACTAAATAACTAAATAACTAAATAACTAAATAACTAAATAAATAAATAACTAAATAACTAAATAACTAAATAACTAAATAACTAAATAACTAAATAACTAAATAACTAAATAACTAAATAACTAAATAACTAAATAACTAAATAACTAAATAACTAAATAACTAAATAACTAAATAACTAAATAACTAAATAACTAAATAACTAAATAACTAAATAACTAAATAACTAAATAACTAAATAACTAAATAACTAAATAACTAAATAACTAAATAACTAAATAACTAAATAACTAAATAACTAAATAACTAAATAACTAAATAACTAAATAACTAAATAACTAAATAACTAAATAACTAAATAACTAAATAACTAAATAACTAAATAACTAAATAACTAAATAACTAAATAACTAAATAACTAAATAACTAAATAACTAAATAACTAAATAACTAAATAACTAAATAACTAAATAACTAAATAACTAAATAACTAAATAACTAAATAACTAAATAACTAAATAACTAAATAACTAAATAACTAAATAACTAAATAACTAAATAACTAAATAACTAAATAACTAAATAACTAAATAACTAAATAACTAAATAACTAAATAACTAAATAACTAAATAACTAAATAACTAAATAACTAAATAACTAAATAACTAAATAACTAAATAACTAAATAACTAAATAACTAAATAACTAAATAACTAAATAACTAAATAACTAAATAACTAAATAACTAAATAACTAAATAACTAAATAACTAAATAACTAAATAACTAAATAACTAAATAACTAAATAACTAAATAACTAAATAACTAAATAACTAAATAACTAAATAACTAAATAACTAAATAACTAAATAACTAAATAACTAAATAACTAAATAACTAAATAACTAAATAACTAAATAACTAAATAACTAAATAACTAAATAACTAAATAACTAAATAACTAAATAACTAAATAACTAAATAACTAAATAACTAAATAACTAAATAACTAAATAACTAAATAACTAAATAACTAAATAACTAAATAACTAAATAACTAAATAACTAAATAACTAAATAACTAAATAACTAAATAACTAAATAACTAAATAACTAAATAACTAAATAACTAAATAACTAAATAACTAAATAACTAAATAACTAAATAACTAAATAACTAAATAACTAAATAACTAAATAACTAAATAACTAAATAACTAAATAACTAAATAACTAAATAACTAAATAACTAAATAACTAAATAACTAAATAACTAAATAACTAAATAACTAAATAACAAATAACTAAATAACTAAATAACTAAATAACTAAATAACTAAATAACTAAATAACTAAATAACTAAATAACTAAATAACTAAATAACTAAATAACTAAATAACTAAATAACTAAATAACTAAATAACTAAATAACTAAATAACTAAATAACTAAATAACTAAATAACTAAATAACTAAATAACTAAATAACTAAATAACTAAATAACTAAATAACTAAATAACTAAATAACTAAATAACTAAATAACTAAATAACTAAATAACTAAATAACTAAATAACTAAATAACTAAATAACTAAATAACTAAATAACTAAATAACTAAATAACTAAATAACTAAATAACTAAATAACTAAATAACTAAATAACTAAATAACTAAATAACTAAATAACTAAATAACTAAATAACTAAATAACTAAATAACTAAATAACTAAATAACTAAATAACTAAATAACTAAATAACTAAATAACTAAATAACTAAATAACTAAATAACTAAATAACTAAATAACTAAATAACTAAATAACTAAATAACTAAATAACTAAATAACTAAATAACTAAATAACTAAATAACTAAATAACTAAATAACTAAATAACTAAATAACTAAATAACTAAATAACTAAATAACTAAATAACTAAATAACTAAATAACTAAATAACTAAATAACTAAATAACTAAATAACTAAATAACTAAATAACTAAATAACTAAATAACTAAATAACTAAATAACTAAATAACTAAATAACTAAATAACTAAATAACTAAATAACTAAATAACTAAATAACTAAATAACTAAATAACTAAATAACTAAATAACTAAATAACTAAATAACTAAATAACTAAATAACTAAATAACTAAATAACTAAATAACTAAATAACTAAATAACTAAATAACTAAATAACTAAATAACTAAATAACTAAATAACTAAATAACTAAATAACTAAATAACTAAATAACTAAATAACTAAATAACTAAATAACTAAATAACTAAATAACTAAATAACTAAATAACTAAATAACTAAATAACTAAATAACTAAATAACTAAATAACTAAATAACTAAATAACTAAATAACTAAATAACTAAATAACTAAATAACTAAATAACTAAATAACTAAATAACTAAATAACTAAATAACTAAATAACTAAATAACTAAATAACTAAATAACTAAATAACTAAATAACTAAATAACTAAATAACTAAATAACTAAATAACTAAATAACTAAATAACTAAATAACTAAATAACTAAATAACTAAATAACTAAATAACTAAATAACTAAATAACTAAATAACTAAATAACTAAATAACTAAATAACTAAATAACTAAATAACTAAATAACTAAATAACTAAATAACTAAATAACTAAATAACTAAATAACTAAATAACTAAATAACTAAATAACTAAATAACTAAATAACTAAATAACTAAATAACTAAATAACTAAATAACTAAATAACTAAATAACTAAATAACTAAATAACTAAATAACTAAATAACTAAATAACTAAATAACTAAATAACTAAATAACTAAATAACTAAATAACTAAATAACTAAATAACTAAATAACTAAATAACTAAATAACTAAATAACTAAATAACTAAATAACTAAATAACTAAATAACTAAATAACTAAATAACTAAATAACTAAATAACTAAATAACTAAATAACTAAATAACTAAATAACTAAATAACTAAATAACTAAATAACTAAATAACTAAATAACTAAATAACTAAATAACTAAATAACTAAATAACTAAATAACTAAATAACTAAATAACTAAATAACTAAATAACTAAATAACTAAATAACTAAATAACTAAATAACTAAATAACTAAATAACTAAATAACTAAATAACTAAATAACTAAATAACTAAATAACTAAATAACTAAATAACTAAATAACTAAATAACTAAATAACTAAATAACTAAATAACTAAATAACTAAATAACTAAATAACTAAATAACTAAATAACTAAATAACTAAATAACTAAATAACTAAATAACTAAATAACTAAATAACTAAATAACTAAATAACTAAATAACTAAATAACTAAATAACTAAATAACTAAATAACTAAATAACTAAATAACTAAATAACTAAATAACTAAATAACTAAATAACTAAATAACTAAATAACTAAATAACTAAATAACTAAATAACTAAATAACTAAATAACTAAATAACTAAATAACTAAATAACTAAATAACTAAATAACTAAATAACTAAATAACTAAATAACTAAATAACTAAATAACTAAATAACTAAATAACTAAATAACTAAATAACTAAATAACTAAATAACTAAATAACTAAATAACTAAATAACTAAATAACTAAATAACTAAATAACTAAATAACTAAATAACTAAATAACTAAATAACTAAATAACTAAATAACTAAATAACTAAATAACTAAATAACTAAATAACTAAATAACTAAATAACTAAATAACTAAATAACTAAATAACTAAATAACTAAATAACTAAATAACTAAATAACTAAATAACTAAATAACTAAATAACTAAATAACTAAATAACTAAATAACTAAATAACTAAATAACTAAATAACTAAATAACTAAATAACTAAATAACTAAATAACTAAATAACTAAATAACTAAATAACTAAATAACTAAATAACTAAATAACTAAATAACTAAATAACTAAATAACTAAATAACTAAATAACTAAATAACTAAATAACTAAATAACTAAATAACTAAATAACTAAATAACTAAATAACTAAATAACTAAATAACTAAATAACTAAATAACTAAATAACTAAATAACTAAATAACTAAATAACTAAATAACTAAATAACTAAATAACTAAATAACTAAATAACTAAATAACTAAATAACTAAATAACTAAATAACTAAATAACTAAATAACTAAATAACTAAATAACTAAATAACTAAATAACTAAATAACTAAATAACTAAATAACTAAATAACTAAATAACTAAATAACTAAATAACTAAATAACTAAATAACTAAATAACTAAATAACTAAATAACTAAATAACTAAATAACTAAATAACTAAATAACTAAATAACTAAATAACTAAATAACTAAATAACTAAATAACTAAATAACTAAATAACTAAATAACTAAATAACTAAATAACTAAATAACTAAATAACTAAATAACTAAATAACTAAATAACTAAATAACTAAATAACTAAATAACTAAATAACTAAATAACTAAATAACTAAATAACTAAATAACTAAATAACTAAATAACTAAATAACTAAATAACTAAATAACTAAATAACTAAATAACTAAATAACTAAATAACTAAATAACTAAATAACTAAATAACTAAATAACTAAATAACTAAATAACTAAATAACTAAATAACTAAATAACTAAATAACTAAATAACTAAATAACTAAATAACTAAATAACTAAATAACTAAATAACTAAATAACTAAATAACTAAATAACTAAATAACTAAATAACTAAATAACTAAATAACTAAATAACTAAATAACTAAATAACTAAATAACTAAATAACTAAATAACTAAATAACTAAATAACTAAATAACTAAATAACTAAATAACTAAATAACTAAATAACTAAATAACTAAATAACTAAATAACTAAATAACTAAATAACTAAATAACTAAATAACTAAATAACTAAATAACTAAATAACTAAATAACTAAATAACTAAATAACTAAATAACTAAATAACTAAATAACTAAATAACTAAATAACTAAATAACTAAATAACTAAATAACTAAATAACTAAATAACTAAATAACTAAATAACTAAATAACTAAATAACTAAATAACTAAATAACTAAATAACTAAATAACTAAATAACTAAATAACTAAATAACTAAATAACTAAATAACTAAATAACTAAATAACTAAATAACTAAATAACTAAATAACTAAATAACTAAATAACTAAATAACTAAATAACTAAATAACTAAATAACTAAATAACTAAATAACTAAATAACTAAATAACTAAATAACTAAATAACTAAATAACTAAATAACTAAATAACTAAATAACTAAATAACTAAATAACTAAATAACTAAATAACTAAATAACTAAATAACTAAATAACTAAATAACTAAATAACTAAATAACTAAATAACTAAATAACTAAATAACTAAATAACTAAATAACTAAATAACTAAATAACTAAATAACTAAATAACTAAATAACTAAATAACTAAATAACTAAATAACTAAATAACTAAATAACTAAATAACTAAATAACTAAATAACTAAATAACTAAATAACTAAATAACTAAATAACTAAATAACTAAATAACTAAATAACTAAATAACTAAATAACTAAATAACTAAATAACTAAATAACTAAATAACTAAATAACTAAATAACTAAATAACTAAATAACTAAATAACTAAATAACTAAATAACTAAATAACTAAATAACTAAATAACTAAATAACTAAATAACTAAATAACTAAATAACTAAATAACTAAATAACTAAATAACTAAATAACTAAATAACTAAATAACTAAATAACTAAATAACTAAATAACTAAATAACTAAATAACTAAATAACTAAATAACTAAATAACTAAATAACTAAATAACTAAATAACTAAATAACTAAATAACTAAATAACTAAATAACTAAATAACTAAATAACTAAATAACTAAATAACTAAATAACTAAATAACTAAATAACTAAATAACTAAATAACTAAATAACTAAATAACTAAATAACTAAATAACTAAATAACTAAATAACTAAATAACTAAATAACTAAATAACTAAATAACTAAATAACTAAATAACTAAATAACTAAATAACTAAATAACTAAATAACTAAATAACTAAATAACTAAATAACTAAATAACTAAATAACTAAATAACTAAATAACTAAATAACTAAATAACTAAATAACTAAATAACTAAATAACTAAATAACTAAATAACTAAATAACTAAATAACTAAATAACTAAATAACTAAATAACTAAATAACTAAATAACTAAATAACTAAATAACTAAATAACTAAATAACTAAATAACTAAATAACTAAATAACTAAATAACTAAATAACTAAATAACTAAATAACTAAATAACTAAATAACTAAATAACTAAATAACTAAATAACTAAATAACTAAATAACTAAATAACTAAATAACTAAATAACTAAATAACTAAATAACTAAATAACTAAATAACTAAATAACTAAATAACTAAATAACTAAATAACTAAATAACTAAATAACTAAATAACTAAATAACTAAATAACTAAATAACTAAATAACTAAATAACTAAATAACTAAATAACTAAATAACTAAATAACTAAATAACTAAATAACTAAATAACTAAATAACTAAATAACTAAATAACTAAATAACTAAATAACTAAATAACTAAATAACTAAATAACTAAATAACTAAATAACTAAATAACTAAATAACTAAATAACTAAATAACTAAATAACTAAATAACTAAATAACTAAATAACTAAATAACTAAATAACTAAATAACTAAATAACTAAATAACTAAATAACTAAATAACTAAATAACTAAATAACTAAATAACTAAATAACTAAATAACTAAATAACTAAATAACTAAATAACTAAATAACTAAATAACTAAATAACTAAATAACTAAATAACTAAATAACTAAATAACTAAATAACTAAATAACTAAATAACTAAATAACTAAATAACTAAATAACTAAATAACTAAATAACTAAATAACTAAATAACTAAATAACTAAATAACTAAATAACTAAATAACTAAATAACTAAATAACTAAATAACTAAATAACTAAATAACTAAATAACTAAATAACTAAATAACTAAATAACTAAATAACTAAATAACTAAATAACTAAATAACTAAATAACTAAATAACTAAATAACTAAATAACTAAATAACTAAATAACTAAATAACTAAATAACTAAATAACTAAATAACTAAATAACTAAATAACTAAATAACTAAATAACTAAATAACTAAATAACTAAATAACTAAATAACTAAATAACTAAATAACTAAATAACTAAATAACTAAATAACTAAATAACTAAATAACTAAATAACTAAATAACTAAATAACTAAATAACTAAATAACTAAATAACTAAATAACTAAATAACTAAATAACTAAATAACTAAATAACTAAATAACTAAATAACTAAATAACTAAATAACTAAATAACTAAATAACTAAATAACTAAATAACTAAATAACTAAATAACTAAATAACTAAATAACTAAATAACTAAATAACTAAATAACTAAATAACTAAATAACTAAATAACTAAATAACTAAATAACTAAATAACTAAATAACTAAATAACTAAATAACTAAATAACTAAATAACTAAATAACTAAATAACTAAATAACTAAATAACTAAATAACTAAATAACTAAATAACTAAATAACTAAACTAACTAAATAACTAAATAACTAAATAACTAAATAACTAAATAACTAAATAACTAAATAACTAAATAACTAAATAACTAAATAACTAAATAACTAAATAACTAAATAACTAAATAACTAAATAACTAAATAACTAAATAACTAAATAACTAAATAACTAAATAACTAAATAACTAAATAACTAAATAACTAAATAACTAAATAACTAAATAACTAAATAACTAAATAACTAAATAACTAAATAACTAAATAACTAAATAACTAAATAACTAAATAACTAAATAACTAAATAACTAAATAACTAAATAACTAAATAACTAAATAACTAAATAACTAAATAACTAAATAACTAAATAACTAAATAACTAAATAACTAAATAACTAAATAACTAAATAACTAAATAACTAAATAACTAAATAACTAAATAACTAAATAACTAAATAACTAAATAACTAAATAACTAAATAACTAAATAACTAAATAACTAAATAACTAAATAACTAAATAACTAAATAACTAAATAACTAAATAACTAAATAACTAAATAACTAAATAACTAAATAACTAAATAACTAAATAACTAAATAACTAAATAACTAAATAACTAAATAACTAAATAACTAAATAACTAAATAACTAAATAACTAAATAACTAAATAACTAAATAACTAAATAACTAAATAACTAAATAACTAAATAACTAAATAACTAAATAACTAAATAACTAAATAACTAAATAACTAAATAACTAAATAACTAAATAACTAAATAACTAAATAACTAAATAACTAAATAACTAAATAACTAAATAACTAAATAACTAAATAACTAAATAACTAAATAACTAAATAACTAAATAACTAAATAACTAAATAACTAAATAACTAAATAACTAAATAACTAAATAACTAAATAACTAAATAACTAAATAACTAAATAACTAAATAACTAAATAACTAAATAACTAAATAACTAAATAACTAAATAACTAAATAACTAAATAACTAAATAACTAAATAACTAAATAACTAAATAACTAAATAACTAAATAACTAAATAACTAAATAACTAAATAACTAAATAACTAAATAACTAAATAACTAAATAACTAAATAACTAAATAACTAAATAACTAAATAACTAAATAACTAAATAACTAAATAACTAAATAACTAAATAACTAAATAACTAAATAACTAAATAACTAAATAACTAAATAACTAAATAACTAAATAACTAAATAACTAAATAACTAAATAACTAAATAACTAAATAACTAAATAACTAAATAACTAAATAACTAAATAACTAAATAACTAAATAACTAAATAACTAAATAACTAAATAACTAAATAACTAAATAACTAAATTAACTAAATAACTAAATAACTAAATAACTAAATAACTAAATAACTAAATAACTAAATAACTAAATAACTAAATAACTAAATAACTAAATAACTAAATAACTAAATAACTAAATAACTAAATAACTAAATAACTAAATAACTAAATAACTAAATAACTAAATAACTAAATAACTAAATAACTAAATAACTAAATAACTAAATAACTAATAACTAAATAACTAAATAACTAAATAACTAAAATAACTAAATAACTAAATAACTAAATAACTAAATAACAAAATAACTAAATAACTAAATAACTAAATAACTAAATAACTAAATAACTAAATAACTAAATAACTAAATAAACTAAATAACTAAATAACTAAATAACTAAATAACTAAATAACTAAATAACTAAATAACTAAATAACTAAATAACTAAATAACTAAATAACTAAATAACTAAATAACTAAATAACTAAATAACTAAATAACTAAATAACTAAATAACTAAATAACTAAATAACTAAATAACTAAATAACTAAATAACTAAATAACTAAATAACTAAATAACTAAATAACTAAATAACTAAATAACTAAATAACTAAATAACTAAATAACTAAAAACTAAATAACTAAATAACTAAATAACTAAATAACTAAATAACTAAATAACTAAATAACTAAATAACTAAATAACTAAATAACTAAATAACTAAATACTAAATAACTAAATAACTAAATAACTAAATAACTAAATAACTAAATAACTAAATAACTAAATAACTAAATAACTAAATAACTAAATAACTAAATAACTAAATAACTAAATAACTAAATAACTAAATAACTAAATAACTAAATAACTAAATAACTAAATAACTAAATAACTAAAAAACTAAATAACTAAATAACTAAATAACTAAAAAACTAAAAACTAACTAAATAACTAAATAACTAAATAACTAAATAACTAAATAACTAAATAACTAAATAACTAAATAACTAAATAACTAAATAACTAAATAACTAAATAACTAAATAACTAAATAACTAAATAACTAAATAACTAAATAACTAAATAACTAAATAACTAAATAACTAAATAACTAAATAACTAAATAACTAAATAACTAAATAACTAAATAACTAAATAACTAAATAAAAACTAAATAACTAAATAACTAAATAACTAAATAACTAAATAACTAAATAACTAAATAACTAAATAACTAAATAACTAAATAACTAAATAACTAAATAACTAAATAACTAAATAACTAAATAACTAAATAACTAAACTAAACTAACTAAACTAACTAAACTAACTAAACTAACTAAACTAACTAAACTAACTAAACTAACTAAACTAAATAACTAAATAACTAAATAACTAAATAACTAAATAACTAAATAACTAAATAACTAAATAACTAAATAACTAAATAACTAAATAACTAAATAACTAATAAAAATAACTAAATAACTAAATAACTAAATAACTAAATAACTAAATAACTAAATAACTAAATAACTAAATAACTAAATAACTAAATAACTAAATAACTAAATAACTAAATAACTAAATAACTAAATAACTAAATAAACTAAATAACTAAATAACTAAATAACTAAATAACTAAATAACTAAATAACTAAATAACTAAATAACTAAATAACTAAATAACTAAATAACTAAATAAACTAAATAACTAAAATAACTAAATAACTAAATAACTAAATAACTAAATAACTAAATAACTAAATAACTAAATAACTAAATAACTAAATAACTAAATAACTAAATAACTAAATAACTAAATAACTAAATAACTAAATAACTAAATAACTAAATAACTAAATAACTAATAACTAAATAACTAAATAACTAAATAACTAAATAACTAAATAACTAAATAACTAAATAACTAAATAACTAAATAACTAAATAACTAAATAACTAAATAACTAAATAACTAAATAACTAAATAACTAAATAACTAAATAACTAAATAACTAAATAACTAAATAACTAAATAACTAAATAACTAAATAACTAAATAACTAAATAACTAAATAACTAAATAACTAAATAACTAAATAACTAAATAACTAAATAACTAAATAACTAAATAACTAAATAACTAAATAACTAAATAACTAAATAACTAAATAACTAAATAACTAAATAACTAAATAACTAAATAACTAAATAACTAAATAACTAAATAACTAAATAACTAAATAACTAAATAACTAAATAACTAAATAACTAAATAACTAAATAACTAAATAACTAAAATAACTAAATAACTAAATAACTAAATAACTAAATAACTAAATAACTAAATAACTAAATAACTAAATAACTAAATAACTAAATAACTAAATAACTAAATAACTAAATAACTAAATAACTAAATAACTAAATAACTAAATAACTAAATAACTAAATAACTAAATAACTAAATAACTAAATAACTAAATAACTAAATAACTAAATAACTAAATAACTAAATAACTAAATAACTAAATAACTAAATAACTAAATAACTAAATAACTAAATAACTAAATAACTAAATAACTAAATAACTAAATAACTAAATAACTAAATAACTAAATAACTAAATAACTAAATAACTAAATAACTAAATAACTAAATAACTAAATAACTAAATAACTAAATAACTAAATAACTAAATAACTAAATAACTAAATAACTAAATAACTAAATAACTAAATAACTAAATAACTAAATAACTAAATAACTAAATAACTAAATAACTAAATAACTAAATAACTAAATAACTAAATAACTAACTAAATAACTAAATAACTAAATAACTAAATAACTAAATAACTAAATAACTAAATAACTAAATAACTAAATAACTAAATAACTAAATAACTAAATAACTAAATAACTAAATAACTAAATAACTAAATAACTAAATAACTAAATAACTAAATAACTAAATAACTAAATAACTAAATAACTAAATAACTAAATAACTAAATAACTAAATAACTAAATAACTAAATAACTAAATAACTAAATAACTAAATAACTAAATAACTAAATAACTAAATAACTAAATAACTAAATAACTAAATAACTAAATAACTAAAACTAATAACTAAATAACTAAATAACTAAATAACTAAATAACTAAATAACTAAATAACTAAATAACTAAATACTAATAACTAAATAACTAAATAACTAAATAACTAAATAACTAAATAACTAAATAACTAAATAACTAAATAACTAAATAACTAAATAACTAAATAACTAAATAACTAAATAACTAAATAACTAAATAACTAAATAACTAAATAACTAAATAACTAAAATAACTAAAATAACTAAATAACTAAATAACTAAATAACTAAATAACTAAATAACTAAATAACTAAATAACTAAATAACTAAATAACTAAATAACTAAATAACTAAATAACTAAATAACTAAAAACTAAAAACTAAATAACTAAATAACTAAATAACTAAATAACTAAATAACTAAATAACTAAATAACTAAATAACTAAATAACTAAATAACTAAATAACTAAATAACTAAATAACTAAATAACTAAATAACTAAATAACTAAATAACTAAATAACTAAATAACTAAATAACTAAATAACTAAATAACTAAATAACTAAATAACTAAATAACTAAATAACTAAATAACTAAATAACTAAATACTAAATAACTAAATAACTAAATAACTAAATAACTAAATAACTAAATAACTAAATAACTAAATAACTAAATAACTAAATAACTAAATAACTAAATAACTAAATAAACTAAATAACTAAATAACTAAATAACTAAATAACTAAATAACTAAATAACTAAATAACTAAATAACTAAATAACTAAATAACTAAATAACTAAATAACTAAATAACTAAATAACTAAATAACTAAATAACTAAATAACTAAATAACTAAATAACTAAATAACTAAATAACTAAATAACTAAATAACTAAATAACTAAATAACTAAATAACTAAATAACTAAATAACTAAATAACTAAATAACTAAATAACTAAATAACTAAATAACTAAATAACTAAATAACTAAATAACTAAATAACTAAATAACTAAATAACTAAATAACTAAATAACTAAATAACTAAATAACTAAATAACTAATAACTAAATAACTAAATAACTAAATAACTAAATAACTAAATAACTAAATAACTAAATAACTAAATAACTAAATAACTAAATAACTAAATAACTAAATAACTAAATAACTAAATAACTAAATAACTAAATAACTAAATAACTAAATAACTAAATAACTAAATAACTAAATAACTAATAACTAAATAACTAAATAACTAAATAACTAAATAACTAAATACTAAACTAACTAAATAACTAAAATAACTAAATAACTAAATAACTAAATAACTAAATAACTAAATAACTAAATAACTAAATAACTAAATAACTAAATAACTAAATAACTAAATAACTAAATAACTAAATAACTAAATAACTAAATAACTAAATAACTAAATAACTAAATAACTAAATAACTAAATAACTAAATAACTAAATAACTAAATAACTAAATAACTAAATAACTAAATAACTAAATAACTAAATAACTAAATAACTAAATAACTAAATAACTAAATAACTAAATAACTAAATAACTAAATAACTAAATAACTAAATAACTAAATAACTAAATAACTAAATAACTAAATAACTAAATAACTAAATAACTAAATAACTAAATAACTAAATAACTAAATAACTAAATAACTAAATAACTAAATAACTAAATAACTAAATAACTAAATAACTAAATAACTAAATAACTAAATAACTAAATAACTAAATAACTAAATAACTAAATAACTAAATAACTAAATAACTAAATAACTAAATAACTAAATAACTAAATAACTAAATAACTAAATAACTAAATAACTAAATAACTAAATAACTAAATAACTAAATAACTAAATAACTAAATAACTAAATAACTAAATAACTAAATAACTAAATAACTAAATAACTAAATAACTAAATAACTAAATAACTAAATAACTAAATAACTAAATAACTAAATAACTAAATAACTAATAACTAAATAACTAAATAACTAAATAACTAAATAACTAAATAACTAAATAACTAAATAACTAAATAACTAATAACTAAATAACTAAATAACTAAATAAACTAAATAACTAAATAACTAAATAACTAAATAACTAAATAACTAAATAACTAAATAACTAAATAACCTAAATAACTAAATAACTAAATAACTAAATAACTAAATAACTAAATAACTAAATAACTAAATAACTAAATAACTAAATAACTAAATAACTAAAAAACTAAATAACTAAATAACTAAATAACTAAATAACTAAATAACTAAATAACTAAATAACTAAATAACTAAATAACTAAATAACTAAATAACTAAATAACTAAATAACTAAATAACTAAATAACTAAATAACTAAATAACTAAATAACTAAATAACTAAATAACTAAATACTAATAACTAAAAAACTAAATAACTAAATAACTAAATAACTAAATAACTAAATAACTAAATAACTAAATAACTAAATAACTAAATAACTAAATAACTAAATAACTAAATAACTAAATAACTAAATAACTAAATAACTAAATAACTAAATAACTAAATAACTAAATAACTAAATAACTAAATAACTAAATAACTAAATAACTAAATAACTAAATAACTAAATAACTAAATAACTAAATAACTAAATAACTAAATAACTAAATAACTAAATAACTAAATAAACTAAATAACTAAATAACTAAATAACTAAATAACTAAATAACTAAATAACTAAATAACTAAATAACTAAATAACTAATAACTAAATAACTAAATAACTAAATAACTAAATAACTAAATAACTAAATAACTAAATAACTAAATAACTAAATACTAAATAACTAAATAACTAAATAACTAAATAACTAAATAACTAAATAACTAAATAACTAAATAACTAAATAACTAAATAAACTAAATAACTAAATAACTAAATAACTAAATAACTAAATAACTAAATAACTAAATAACTAAATAACTAAATAACTAAATAACTAAATAACTAAATAACTAAATAACTAAATAACTAAATAACTAAATAACTAAATAACTAAATAACTAAATAACTAAATAACTAAATAACTAAATAACTAAATACTAACTAAACTAACTAAACTAACTAAACTAACTAAACTAACTAAACTAACTAAATACTAAATAACTAAATAACTAAATAACTAAATAACTAAATAACTAAATAACTAAATAACTAAATAACTAAATAACTAAATAACTAAATAACTAAATAACTAAATAACTAAATAACTAAATAACTAAATAACTAAATAACTAAATAACTAAATAAATAAAATAACTAAATAACTAAATAACTAAATAACTAAATAACTAAATAACTAAATAACTAAATAACTAAATAACTAAATAACTAAATAACTAAATAACTAAATAACTAAATAACTAAATAACTAAATAACTAAATAACTAAATAACTAAATAACTAAATAACTAAATAACTAAAATACTAAATAACTAAATAACTAAATAACCTAAATAACTAAATAACTAAATAACTAATAACTAAAAACAAAATAACTAAATAACTAAATAACTAAATAACTAAATAACTAAATAACTAAATAACTTAAATAACTAAATAACTAAATAACTAAATAACTAAATAACTAAATAACTAAATAACTAAATAACTAAATAACTAAATAACTAAATAACTAAATAACTAAATAACTAAATAACTAAATAACTAAATAACTAAATAACTAAATAATAAATAACTAAATAACTAAATAACTAAATAACTAAATAACTAAATAACTAAATAACTAAATAACTAAATAACTAAATAACTAAATAACTAAATAACTAAATAACTAAATAACTAAATAACTAAATAACTAAATAACTAAATAACTAAAACTAAATACTAAATAACTAAATATACTAAATAACTAAATAACTAAATAACTAAATAATAAATAACTAAATAACTAAATAACTAAAATAACTAAATAACTAATAACTAAATAACTAAATAACTAAATAACTAAATAACTAAATAACTAAAGTAACTAAATAACTAAATAACTAAATAACTAAATAACTAAATAACTAAATAACTAAATAACTAAATAACTAAATAACTAAATAACTAAATAACTAAAAACTAAATACTAAATAACTAAATAACTAAATAACTAAATAACTAAATAACTAAATAACTAAATAACTAAATAAACTAAATAACTAAATAACTAAATAACTAAATAACTAAATAACTAAATAACTAAATATACTAAATAACTAACTAACTAAATAACTAAATAACTAAATAACTAAATAACTAAATAACTAAATAACTAAATAACTAAATAACTAAATAACTAAATAACTAAATAAACTAAAATAACTAAATAACTAAATAACTAAATAACTAAATAACTAAATAACTAATTAACTAAATAACTAAATAACTAGATAACTAAAATACTAAATAACTAAATAACTAAATAACTAAATAACTAAATAACTAAATAACTAAATAACTAAATAACTAAATAACTAAATAACTAAATAACTAAATAACTAAATAACTAAATAACTAAATAACTAAATAACTAAATAACTAAATAACTAAATAACTAAATAACTAAATAACTAAATAACTAAATAACTAAATAACTAAATAACTAAATAACTAAATAACTAAATAACTAAATAACTAAATAACTAAATAACTAAATAACTAAATAACTAAATAACTAAATAACTAAATAACTAAATAACTAAATAACTAAATAACTAAATAACTAAATAACTAAATAACTAAATAACTAAATAACTAAATAACTAAATAACTAAATAACTAAATAACTAAATAATAACTAAATAACTAAATAACTAAATAACTAAATAACTAAATAACTAAATAACTAAATAACTAAATAACTAAATAACTAAATAACTAAATAACTAAATAACTAAATAACTAAATAACTAAATAACTAAATAACTAAATAACTAAATAACTAAATAACTAAATAACTAAATAACTAAATAACTAAATAACTAAATAACTAAATAACTAAATAACTAAATAACTAAATAACTAAATAACTAAATAACTAAATAACTAAATAACTAAATAACTAAATAACTAAATAACTAAATAACTAAATAACTAAATAACTAAATAACTAAATAACTAAATAACTAAATAACTAAATAACTAAATAACTAAATAACTAAATAACTAAATAACTAAATAACTAAATAACTAAATAACTAAATAACTAAATAACTAAATAACTAAATAACTAAATAACTAAATAACTAAATAACTAAATAACTAAATAACTAAATAACTAAATAACTAAATAACTAAATAACTAAATAACTAAATAACTAAATAACTAAATAACTAAATAACTAAATAACTAAATAACTAAATAACTAAATAACTAAATAACTAAATAACTAAATAACTAAATAACTAAAT
>CALUEK010000358.1:0-42805 GCA_944039245.1 Nebria salina | reverse complement strand
TAGTTATTTAGTTATTTAGTTATTTAGTTATTTAGTTATTTAGTTATTTAGTTATTTAGTTATTTAGTTATTTAGTTATTTAGTTATTTAGTTATTTAGTTATTTAGTTATTTAGTTATTTAGTTATTTAGTTATTTAGTTATTTAGTTATTTAGTTATTTAGTTATTTAGTTATTTAGTTATTTAGTTATTTAGTTATTTAGTTATTTAGTTATTTAGTTATTTAGTTATTTAGTTATTTAGTTATTTAGTTATTTAGTTATTTAGTTATTTAGTTATTTAGTTATTTAGTTATTTAGTTATTTAGTTATTTAGTTATTTAGTTATTTAGTTATTTAGTTATTTAGTTATTTAGTTATTTAGTTATTTAGTTATTTAGTTATTTAGTTATTTAGTTATTTAGTTATTTAGTTATTTAGTTATTTAGTTATTTAGTTATTTAGTTATTTAGTTATTTAGTTATTTAGTTATTTAGTTATTTAGTTATTTAGTTATTTAGTTATTTAGTTATTTAGTTATTTAGTTATTTAGTTATTTAGTTATTTAGTTATTTAGTTATTTAGTTATTTAGTTATTTAGTTATTTAGTTATTTAGTTATTTAGTTATTTAGTTATTTAGTTATTTAGTTATTTAGTTATTTAGTTATTTAGTTATTTAGTTATTTAGTTATTTAGTTATTTAGTTATTTAGTTATTTAGTTATTTAGTTATTTAGTTATTTAGTTATTTAGTTATTTAGTTATTTAGTTATTTAGTTATTTAGTTATTTAGTTATTTAGTTATTTAGTTATTTAGTTATTTAGTTATTTAGTTATTTAGTTATTTAGTTATTTAGTTATTTAGTTATTTAGTTATTTAGTTATTTAGTTATTTAGTTATTTAGTTATTTAGTTATTTAGTTATTTAGTTATTTAGTTATTTAGTTATTTAGTTATTTAGTTATTTAGTTATTTAGTTATTTAGTTATTTAGTTATTTAGTTATTTAGTTATTTAGTTATTTAGTTATTTAGTTATTTAGTTATTTAGTTATTTAGTTATTTAGTTATTTAGTTATTTAGTTATTTAGTTATTTAGTTATTTAGTTATTTAGTTATTTAGTTATTTAGTTATTTAGTTATTTAGTTATTTAGTTATTTAGTTATTTAGTTATTTAGTTATTTAGTTATTTAGTTATTTAGTTATTTAGTTATTTAGTTATTTAGTTATTTAGTTATTTAGTTATTTAGTTATTTAGTTATTTAGTTATTTAGTTATTTAGTTATTTAGTTATTTAGTTATTTAGTTATTTAGTTATTTAGTTATTTAGTTATTTAGTTATTTAGTTATTTAGTTATTTAGTTATTTAGTTATTTAGTTATTTAGTTATTTAGTTATTTAGTTATTTAGTTATTTAGTTATTTAGTTATTTAGTTATTTAGTTATTTAGTTATTTAGTTATTTAGTTATTTAGTTATTTAGTTATTTAGTTATTTAGTTATTTAGTTATTTAGTTATTTAGTTATTTAGTTATTTAGTTATTTAGTTATTTAGTTATTTAGTTATTTAGTTATTTAGTTATTTAGTTATTTAGTTATTTAGTTATTTAGTTATTTAGTTATTTAGTTATTTAGTTATTTAGTTATTTAGTTATTTAGTTATTTAGTTATTTAGTTATTTAGTTATTTAGTTATTTAGTTATTTAGTTATTTAGTTATTTAGTTATTTAGTTATTTAGTTATTTAGTTATTTAGTTATTTAGTTATTTAGTTATTTAGTTATTTAGTTATTTAGTTATTTAGTTATTTAGTTATTTAGTTATTTAGTTATTTAGTTATTTAGTTATTTAGTTATTTAGTTATTTAGTTATTTAGTTATTTAGTTATTTAGTTATTTAGTTATTTAGTTATTTAGTTATTTAGTTATTTAGTTATTTAGTTATTTAGTTATTTAGTTATTTAGTTATTTAGTTATTTAGTTATTTAGTTATTTAGTTATTTAGTTATTTAGTTATTTAGTTATTTAGTTATTTAGTTATTTAGTTATTTAGTTATTTAGTTATTTAGTTATTTAGTTATTTAGTTATTTAGTTATTTAGTTATTTAGTTATTTAGTTATTTAGTTATTTAGTTATTTAGTTATTTAGTTATTTAGTTATTTAGTTATTTAGTTATTTAGTTATTTAGTTATTTAGTTATTTAGTTATTTAGTTATTTAGTTATTTAGTTATTTAGTTATTTAGTTATTTAGTTATTTAGTTATTTAGTTATTTAGTTATTTAGTTATTTAGTTATTTAGTTATTTAGTTATTTAGTTATTTAGTTATTTAGTTATTTAGTTATTTAGTTATTTAGTTATTTAGTTATTTAGTTATTTAGTTATTTAGTTATTTAGTTATTTAGTTATTTAGTTATTTAGTTATTTAGTTATTTAGTTATTTAGTTATTTAGTTATTTAGTTATTTAGTTATTTAGTTATTTAGTTATTTAGTTATTTAGTTATTTAGTTATTTAGTTATTTAGTTATTTAGTTATTTAGTTATTTAGTTATTTAGTTATTTAGTTATTTAGTTATTTAGTTATTTAGTTATTTAGTTATTTAGTTATTTAGTTATTTAGTTATTTAGTTATTTAGTTATTTAGTTATTTAGTTATTTAGTTATTTAGTTATTTAGTTATTTAGTTATTTAGTTATTTAGTTATTTAGTTATTTAGTTATTTAGTTATTTAGTTATTTAGTTATTTAGTTATTTAGTTATTTAGTTATTTAGTTATTTAGTTATTTAGTTATTTAGTTATTTAGTTATTTAGTTATTTAGTTATTTAGTTATTTAGTTATTTAGTTATTTAGTTATTTAGTTATTTAGTTATTTAGTTATTTAGTTATTTAGTTATTTAGTTATTTAGTTATTTAGTTATTTAGTTATTTAGTTATTTAGTTATTTAGTTATTTAGTTATTTAGTTATTTAGTTATTTAGTTATTTAGTTATTTAGTTATTTAGTTATTTAGTTATTTAGTTATTTAGTTATTTAGTTATTTAGTTATTTAGTTATTTAGTTATTTAGTTATTTAGTTATTTAGTTATTTAGTTATTTAGTTATTTAGTTATTTAGTTATTTAGTTATTTAGTTATTTAGTTATTTAGTTATTTAGTTATTTAGTTATTTAGTTATTTAGTTATTTAGTTATTTAGTTATTTAGTTATTTAGTTATTTAGTTATTTAGTTATTTAGTTATTTAGTTATTTAGTTATTTAGTTATTTAGTTATTTAGTTATTTAGTTATTTAGTTATTTAGTTATTTAGTTATTTAGTTATTTAGTTATTTAGTTATTTAGTTATTTAGTTATTTAGTTATTTAGTTATTTAGTTATTTAGTTATTTAGTTATTTAGTTATTTAGTTATTTAGTTATTTAGTTATTTAGTTATTTAGTTATTTAGTTATTTAGTTATTTAGTTATTTAGTTATTTAGTTATTTAGTTATTTAGTTATTTAGTTATTTAGTTATTTAGTTATTTAGTTATTTAGTTATTTAGTTATTTAGTTATTTAGTTATTTAGTTATTTAGTTATTTAGTTATTTAGTTATTTAGTTATTTAGTTATTTAGTTATTTAGTTATTTAGTTATTTAGTTATTTAGTTATTTAGTTATTTAGTTATTTAGTTATTTAGTTATTTAGTTATTTAGTTATTTAGTTATTTAGTTATTTAGTTATTTAGTTATTTAGTTATTTAGTTATTTAGTTATTTAGTTATTTAGTTATTTAGTTATTTAGTTATTTAGTTATTTAGTTATTTAGTTATTTAGTTATTTAGTTATTTAGTTATTTAGTTATTTAGTTATTTAGTTATTTAGTTATTTAGTTATTTAGTTATTTAGTTATTTAGTTATTTAGTTATTTAGTTATTTAGTTATTTAGTTATTTAGTTATTTAGTTATTTAGTTATTTAGTTATTTAGTTATTTAGTTATTTAGTTATTTAGTTATTTAGTTATTTAGTTATTTAGTTATTTAGTTATTTAGTTATTTAGTTATTTAGTTATTTAGTTATTTAGTTATTTAGTTATTTAGTTATTTAGTTATTTAGTTATTTAGTTATTTAGTTATTTAGTTATTTAGTTATTTAGTTATTTAGTTATTTAGTTATTTAGTTATTTAGTTATTTAGTTATTTAGTTATTTAGTTATTTAGTTATTTAGTTATTTAGTTATTTAGTTATTTAGTTATTTAGTTATTTAGTTATTTAGTTATTTAGTTATTTAGTTATTTAGTTATTTAGTTATTTAGTTATTTAGTTATTTAGTTATTTAGTTATTTAGTTATTTAGTTATTTAGTTATTTAGTTATTTAGTTATTTAGTTATTTAGTTATTTAGTTATTTAGTTATTTAGTTATTTAGTTATTTAGTTATTTAGTTATTTAGTTATTTAGTTATTTAGTTATTTAGTTATTTAGTTATTTAGTTATTTAGTTATTTAGTTATTTAGTTATTTAGTTATTTAGTTATTTAGTTATTTAGTTATTTAGTTATTTAGTTATTTAGTTATTTAGTTATTTAGTTATTTAGTTATTTAGTTATTTAGTTATTTAGTTATTTAGTTATTTAGTTATTTAGTTATTTAGTTATTTAGTTATTTAGTTATTTAGTTATTTAGTTATTTAGTTATTTAGTTATTTAGTTATTTAGTTATTTAGTTATTTAGTTATTTAGTTATTTAGTTATTTAGTTATTTAGTTATTTAGTTATTTAGTTATTTAGTTATTTAGTTATTTAGTTATTTAGTTATTTAGTTATTTAGTTATTTAGTTATTTAGTTATTTAGTTATTTAGTTATTTAGTTATTTAGTTATTTAGTTATTTAGTTATTTAGTTATTTAGTTATTTAGTTATTTAGTTATTTAGTTATTTAGTTATTTAGTTATTTAGTTATTTAGTTATTTAGTTATTTAGTTATTTAGTTATTTAGTTATTTAGTTATTTAGTTATTTAGTTATTTAGTTATTTAGTTATTTAGTTATTTAGTTATTTAGTTATTTAGTTATTTAGTTATTTAGTTATTTAGTTATTTAGTTATTTAGTTATTTAGTTATTTAGTTATTTAGTTATTTAGTTATTTAGTTATTTAGTTATTTAGTTATTTAGTTATTTAGTTATTTAGTTATTTAGTTATTTAGTTATTTAGTTATTTAGTTATTTAGTTATTTAGTTATTTAGTTATTTAGTTATTTAGTTATTTAGTTATTTAGTTATTTAGTTATTTAGTTATTTAGTTATTTAGTTATTTAGTTATTTAGTTATTTAGTTATTTAGTTATTTAGTTATTTAGTTATTTAGTTATTTAGTTATTTAGTTATTTAGTTATTTAGTTATTTAGTTATTTAGTTATTTAGTTATTTAGTTATTTAGTTATTTAGTTATTTAGTTATTTAGTTATTTAGTTATTTAGTTATTTAGTTATTTAGTTATTTAGTTATTTAGTTATTTAGTTATTTAGTTATTTAGTTATTTAGTTATTTAGTTATTTAGTTATTTAGTTATTTAGTTATTTAGTTATTTAGTTATTTAGTTATTTAGTTATTTAGTTATTTAGTTATTTAGTTATTTAGTTATTTAGTTATTTAGTTATTTAGTTATTTAGTTATTTAGTTATTTAGTTATTTAGTTATTTAGTTATTTAGTTATTTAGTTATTTAGTTATTTAGTTATTTAGTTATTTAGTTATTTAGTTATTTAGTTATTTAGTTATTTAGTTATTTAGTTATTTAGTTATTTAGTTATTTAGTTATTTAGTTATTTAGTTATTTAGTTATTTAGTTATTTAGTTATTTAGTTATTTAGTTATTTAGTTATTTAGTTATTTAGTTATTTAGTTATTTAGTTATTTAGTTATTTAGTTATTTAGTTATTTAGTTATTTAGTTATTTAGTTATTTAGTTATTTAGTTATTTAGTTATTTAGTTATTTAGTTATTTAGTTATTTAGTTATTTAGTTATTTAGTTATTTAGTTATTTAGTTATTTAGTTATTTAGTTATTTAGTTATTTAGTTATTTAGTTATTTAGTTATTTAGTTATTTAGTTATTTAGTTATTTAGTTATTTAGTTATTTAGTTATTTAGTTATTTAGTTATTTAGTTATTTAGTTATTTAGTTATTTAGTTATTTAGTTATTTAGTTATTTAGTTATTTAGTTATTTAGTTATTTAGTTATTTAGTTATTTAGTTATTTAGTTATTTAGTTATTTAGTTATTTAGTTATTTAGTTATTTAGTTATTTAGTTATTTAGTTATTTAGTTATTTAGTTATTTAGTTATTTAGTTATTTAGTTATTTAGTTATTTAGTTATTTAGTTATTTAGTTATTTAGTTATTTAGTTATTTAGTTATTTAGTTATTTAGTTATTTAGTTATTTAGTTATTTAGTTATTTAGTTATTTAGTTATTTAGTTATTTAGTTATTTAGTTATTTAGTTATTTAGTTATTTAGTTATTTAGTTATTTAGTTATTTAGTTATTTAGTTATTTAGTTATTTAGTTATTTAGTTATTTAGTTATTTAGTTATTTAGTTATTTAGTTATTTAGTTATTTAGTTATTTAGTTATTTAGTTATTTAGTTATTTAGTTATTTAGTTATTTAGTTATTTAGTTATTTAGTTATTTAGTTATTTAGTTATTTAGTTATTTAGTTATTTAGTTATTTAGTTATTTAGTTATTTAGTTATTTAGTTATTTAGTTATTTAGTTATTTAGTTATTTAGTTATTTAGTTATTTAGTTATTTAGTTATTTAGTTATTTAGTTATTTAGTTATTTAGTTATTTAGTTATTTAGTTATTTAGTTATTTAGTTATTTAGTTATTTAGTTATTTAGTTATTTAGTTATTTAGTTATTTAGTTATTTAGTTATTTAGTTATTTAGTTATTTAGTTATTTAGTTATTTAGTTATTTAGTTATTTAGTTATTTAGTTATTTAGTTATTTAGTTATTTAGTTATTTAGTTATTTAGTTATTTAGTTATTTAGTTATTTAGTTATTTAGTTATTTAGTTATTTAGTTATTTAGTTATTTAGTTATTTAGTTATTTAGTTATTTAGTTATTTAGTTATTTAGTTATTTAGTTATTTAGTTATTTAGTTATTTAGTTATTTAGTTATTTAGTTATTTAGTTATTTAGTTATTTAGTTATTTAGTTATTTAGTTATTTAGTTATTTAGTTATTTAGTTATTTAGTTATTTAGTTATTTAGTTATTTAGTTATTTAGTTATTTAGTTATTTAGTTATTTAGTTATTTAGTTATTTAGTTATTTAGTTATTTAGTTATTTAGTTATTTAGTTATTTAGTTATTTAGTTATTTAGTTATTTAGTTATTTAGTTATTTAGTTATTTAGTTATTTAGTTATTTAGTTATTTAGTTATTTAGTTATTTAGTTATTTAGTTATTTAGTTATTTAGTTATTTAGTTATTTAGTTATTTAGTTATTTAGTTATTTAGTTATTTAGTTATTTAGTTATTTAGTTATTTAGTTATTTAGTTATTTAGTTATTTAGTTATTTAGTTATTTAGTTATTTAGTTATTTAGTTATTTAGTTATTTAGTTATTTAGTTATTTAGTTATTTAGTTATTTAGTTATTTAGTTATTTAGTTATTTAGTTATTTAGTTATTTAGTTATTTAGTTATTTAGTTATTTAGTTATTTAGTTATTTAGTTATTTAGTTATTTAGTTATTTAGTTATTTAGTTATTTAGTTATTTAGTTATTTAGTTATTTAGTTATTTAGTTATTTAGTTATTTAGTTATTTAGTTATTTAGTTATTTAGTTATTTAGTTATTTAGTTATTTAGTTATTTAGTTATTTAGTTATTTAGTTATTTAGTTATTTAGTTATTTAGTTATTTAGTTATTTAGTTATTTAGTTATTTAGTTATTTAGTTATTTAGTTATTTAGTTATTTAGTTATTTAGTTATTTAGTTATTTAGTTATTTAGTTATTTAGTTATTTAGTTATTTAGTTATTTAGTTATTTAGTTATTTAGTTATTTAGTTATTTAGTTATTTAGTTATTTAGTTATTTAGTTATTTAGTTATTTAGTTATTTAGTTATTTAGTTATTTAGTTATTTAGTTATTTAGTTATTTAGTTATTTAGTTATTTAGTTATTTAGTTATTTAGTTATTTAGTTATTTAGTTATTTAGTTATTTAGTTATTTAGTTATTTAGTTATTTAGTTATTTAGTTATTTAGTTATTTAGTTATTTAGTTATTTAGTTATTTAGTTATTTAGTTATTTAGTTATTTAGTTATTTAGTTATTTAGTTATTTAGTTATTTAGTTATTTAGTTATTTAGTTATTTAGTTATTTAGTTATTTAGTTATTTAGTTATTTAGTTATTTAGTTATTTAGTTATTTAGTTATTTAGTTATTTAGTTATTTAGTTATTTAGTTATTTAGTTATTTAGTTATTTAGTTATTTAGTTATTTAGTTATTTAGTTATTTAGTTATTTAGTTATTTAGTTATTTAGTTATTTAGTTATTTAGTTATTTAGTTATTTAGTTATTTAGTTATTTAGTTATTTAGTTATTTAGTTATTTAGAGCCCGATTCTCAATATATCATCTCATATCATATCACCTAGGTGATAAAATTTTATCATATCACTTGTCAACTGTAAATGCTATTCTCAACAAGAAAGTGATATGAGATTTGTGAGTGAGAAATTATGATATTATATTTGATGTAAGTTGGCATATTTAAGTTATGTCAGATTAAATATTCATTTGTTTAGTTTCGAAATGCCTCCCACAAGAAAAATTTATGTTTCTAACGAACAAAAAATAAAATTAATATCTATTATTCAACAAAATTCAAGTTTAAATAGTGGCATCTTTGTTAATGATAATGATAAGGCAATAACATGGGAAGAAGTATCTTCAACTTTAAATGCAAAAAACTTAAGTGCTATAAGAATCTATTAACAAACAATTAGTAACCTGTATTGCAGTGTTATTTCTAATATAATTTAAAATATTATCTTCATTTCAACATTCAAAGCCCATATTTTAGCAGGACTACGTATATGTTCACTAACAGTTTCTATTAATAATCTGGCCAATAATTTATCAAGCCTAAATAATTTTATAAACCGTGTTTCACTTAACTGAAAAACATCAAATCTTGGCCGAATAAATCTAGGAACTTCTTTATTTTCCATTTGCTCCAATAATAAAATTTGGACATATTCCTCCATTGTTAAAGATGCAACAATCCTGAATTTATTCAGCCAATGACATTTATCGTAAAACCACAAATAAATGTCAGCTTGAGCTTCCCACCACTTCTCACTTGTTATCGCCGTCAAAATATCAAGTGAAAATTAGCGAGTGATATGTATCACGATATATCACTTTTTTGTAGTTGAGAATAACCTTAAGTGATACGAGTGATATTCGGTGATAAATTTCACTATTTATCACGCGAGTGAGAGTTGAGAATCGGGCTCTAAGTTATTTAGTTATTTAGTTATTTAGTTATTTAGTTATTTAGTTATTTACTTATTTAGTTATTTAGTTATTTAGTTATTTAGTTATTTAGTTATTTAGTTATTTAGTTATTTAGTTATTTAGTTATTTAGTTATTTAGTTATTTAGTTATTTAGTTATTTAGTTATTTAGTTATTTAGTTATTTAGTTATTTAGTTATTTAGTTATTTAGTTATTTAGTTATTTAGTTATTTAGTTATTTAGTTATTTAGTTATTTAGTTATTTAGTTATTTAGTTATTTAGTTATTTAGTTATTTAGTTATTTAGTTATTTAGTTATTTAGTTATTTAGTTATTTAGTTATTTAGTTATTTAGTTATTTAGTTATTTAGTTATTTAGTTATTTAGTTATTTAGTTATTTAGTTATTTAGTTATTTAGTTATTTAGTTATTTAGTTATTTAGTTATTTAGTTATTTAGTTATTTAGTTATTTAGTTATTTAGTTATTTAGTTATTTAGTTATTTAGTTATTTAGTTATTTAGTTATTTAGTTATTTAGTTATTTAGTTATTTAGTTATTTAGTTATTTAGTTATTTAGTTATTTAGTTATTTAGTTATTTAGTTATTTAGTTATTTAGTTATTTAGTTATTTAGTTATTTAGTTATTTAGTTATTTAGTTATTTAGTTATTTAGTTATTTAGTTATTTAGTTATTTAGTTATTTAGTTATTTAGTTATTTAGTTATTTAGTTATTTAGTTATTTAGTTATTTAGTTATTTAGTTATTTAGTTATTTAGTTATTTAGTTATTTAGTTATTTAGTTATTTAGTTATTTAGTTATTTAGTTATTTAGTTATTTAGTTATTTAGTTATTTAGTTATTTAGTTATTTAGTTATTTAGTTATTTAGTTATTTAGTTATTTAGTTATTTAGTTATTTAGTTATTTAGTTATTTAGTTATTTAGTTATTTAGTTATTTAGTTATTTAGTTATTTAGTTATTTAGTTATTTAGTTATTTAGTTATTTAGTTATTTAGTTATTTAGTTATTTAGTTATTTAGTTATTTAGTTATTTAGTTATTTAGTTATTTAGTTATTTAGTTATTTAGTTATTTAGTTATTTAGTTATTTAGTTATTTAGTTATTTAGTTATTTAGTTATTTAGTTATTTAGTTATTTAGTTATTTAGTTATTTAGTTATTTAGTTATTTAGTTATTTAGTTATTTAGTTATTTAGTTATTTAGTTATTTAGTTATTTAGTTATTTAGTTATTTAGTTATTTAGTTATTTAGTTATTTAGTTATTTAGTTATTTAGTTATTTAGTTATTTAGTTATTTAGTTATTTAGTTATTTAGTTATTTAGTTATTTAGTTATTTAGTTATTTAGTTATTTAGTTATTTAGTTATTTAGTTATTTAGTTATTTAGTTATTTAGTTATTTAGTTATTTAGTTATTTAGTTATTTAGTTATTTAGTTATTTAGTTATTTAGTTATTTAGTTATTTAGTTATTTAGTTATTTAGTTATTTAGTTATTTAGTTATTTAGTTATTTAGTTATTTAGTTATTTAGTTATTTAGTTATTTAGTTATTTAGTTATTTAGTTATTTAGTTATTTAGTTATTTAGTTATTTAGTTATTTAGTTATTTAGTTATTTAGTTATTTAGTTATTTAGTTATTTAGTTATTTAGTTATTTAGTTATTTAGTTATTTAGTTATTTAGTTATTTAGTTATTTAGTTATTTAGTTATTTAGTTATTTAGTTATTTAGTTATTTAGTTATTTAGTTATTTAGTTATTTAGTTATTTAGTTATTTAGTTATTTAGTTATTTAGTTATTTAGTTATTTAGTTATTTAGTTATTTAGTTATTTAGTTATTTAGTTATTTAGTTATTTAGTTATTTAGTTATTTAGTTATTTAGTTATTTAGTTATTTAGTTATTTAGTTATTTAGTTATTTAGTTATTTAGTTATTTAGTTATTTAGTTATTTAGTTATTTAGTTATTTAGTTATTTAGTTATTTAGTTATTTAGTTATTTAGTTATTTAGTTATTTAGTTATTTAGTTATTTAGTTATTTAGTTATTTAGTTATTTAGTTATTTAGTTATTTAGTTATTTAGTTATTTAGTTATTTAGTTATTTAGTTATTTAGTTATTTAGTTATTTAGTTATTTAGTTATTTAGTTATTTAGTTATTTAGTTATTTAGTTATTTAGTTATTTAGTTATTTAGTTATTTAGTTATTTAGTTATTTAGTTATTTAGTTATTTAGTTATTTAGTTATTTAGTTATTTAGTTATTTAGTTATTTAGTTATTTAGTTATTTAGTTATTTAGTTATTTAGTTATTTAGTTATTTAGTTATTTAGTTATTTAGTTATTTAGTTATTTAGTTATTTAGTTATTTAGTTATTTAGTTATTTAGTTATTTAGTTATTTAGTTATTTAGTTATTTAGTTATTTAGTTATTTAGTTATTTAGTTATTTAGTTATTTAGTTATTTAGTTATTTAGTTATTTAGTTATTTAGTTATTTAGTTATTTAGTTATTTAGTTATTTAGTTATTTAGTTATTTAGTTATTTAGTTATTTAGTTATTTAGTTATTTAGTTATTTAGTTATTTAGTTATTTAGTTATTTAGTTATTTAGTTATTTAGTTATTTAGTTATTTAGTTATTTAGTTATTTAGTTATTTAGTTATTTAGTTATTTAGTTATTTAGTTATTTAGTTATTTAGTTATTTAGTTATTTAGTTATTTAGTTATTTAGTTATTTAGTTATTTAGTTATTTAGTTATTTAGTTATTTAGTTATTTAGTTATTTAGTTATTTAGTTATTTAGTTATTTAGTTATTTAGTTATTTAGTTATTTAGTTATTTAGTTATTTAGTTATTTAGTTATTTAGTTATTTAGTTATTTAGTTATTTAGTTATTTAGTTATTTAGTTATTTAGTTATTTAGTTATTTAGTTATTTAGTTATTTAGTTATTTAGTTATTTAGTTATTTAGTTATTTAGTTATTTAGTTATTTAGTTATTTAGTTATTTAGTTATTTAGTTATTTAGTTATTTAGTTATTTAGTTATTTAGTTATTTAGTTATTTAGTTATTTAGTTATTTAGTTATTTAGTTATTTAGTTATTTAGTTATTTAGTTATTTAGTTATTTAGTTATTTAGTTATTTAGTTATTTAGTTATTTAGTTATTTAGTTATTTAGTTATTTAGTTATTTAGTTATTTAGTTATTTAGTTATTTAGTTATTTAGTTATTTAGTTATTTAGTTATTTAGTTATTTAGTTATTTAGTTATTTAGTTATTTAGTTATTTAGTTATTTAGTTATTTAGTTATTTAGTTATTTAGTTATTTAGTTATTTAGTTATTTAGTTATTTAGTTATTTAGTTATTTAGTTATTTAGTTATTTAGTTATTTAGTTATTTAGTTATTTAGTTATTTAGTTATTTAGTTATTTAGTTATTTAGTTATTTAGTTATTTAGTTATTTAGTTATTTAGTTATTTAGTTATTTAGTTATTTAGTTATTTAGTTATTTAGTTATTTAGTTATTTAGTTATTTAGTTATTTAGTTATTTAGTTATTTAGTTATTTAGTTATTTAGTTATTTAGTTATTTAGTTATTTAGTTATTTAGTTATTTAGTTATTTAGTTATTTAGTTATTTAGTTATTTAGTTATTTAGTTATTTAGTTATTTAGTTATTTAGTTATTTAGTTATTTAGTTATTTAGTTATTTAGTTATTTAGTTATTTAGTTATTTAGTTATTTAGTTATTTAGTTATTTAGTTATTTAGTTATTTAGTTATTTAGTTATTTAGTTATTTAGTTATTTAGTTATTTAGTTATTTAGTTATTTAGTTATTTAGTTATTTAGTTATTTAGTTATTTAGTTATTTAGTTATTTAGTTATTTAGTTATTTAGTTATTTAGTTATTTAGTTATTTAGTTATTTAGTTATTTAGTTATTTAGTTATTTAGTTATTTAGTTATTTAGTTATTTAGTTATTTAGTTATTTAGTTATTTAGTTATTTAGTTATTTAGTTATTTAGTTATTTAGTTATTTAGTTATTTAGTTATTTAGTTATTTAGTTATTTAGTTATTTAGTTATTTAGTTATTTAGTTATTTAGTTATTTAGTTATTTAGTTATTTAGTTATTTAGTTATTTAGTTATTTAGTTATTTAGTTATTTAGTTATTTAGTTATTTAGTTATTTAGTTATTTAGTTATTTAGTTATTTAGTTATTTAGTTATTTAGTTATTTAGTTATTTAGTTATTTAGTTATTTAGTTATTTAGTTATTTAGTTATTTAGTTATTTAGTTATTTAGTTATTTAGTTATTTAGTTATTTAGTTATTTAGTTATTTAGTTATTAGTTATTTAGTTATTTAGTTATTTAGTTATTTAGTTATTTAGTTATTTAGTTATTTAGTTATTTAGTTATTTAGTTATTTAGTTATTTAGTTATTTAGTTATTTAGTTATTTAGTTATTTAGTTATTTAGTTATTTAGTTATTTAGTTATTTAGTTATTTAGTTATTTAGTTATTTAGTTATTTAGTTATTTAGTTATTTAGTTATTTAGTTATTTAGTTATTTAGTTATTTAGTTATTTAGTTATTTAGTTATTTAGTTATTTAGTTATTTAGTTATTTAGTTATTTAGTTATTTAGTTATTTAGTTATTTAGTTATTTAGTTATTTAGTTATTTAGTTATTTAGTTATTTAGTTATTTAGTTATTTAGTTATTTAGTTATTTAGTTATTTAGTTATTTAGTTATTTAGTTATTTAGTTATTTAGTTATTTAGTTATTTAGTTATTTAGTTATTTAGTTATTTAGTTATTTAGTTATTTAGTTATTTAGTTATTTAGTTATTTAGTTATTTAGTTATTTAGTTATTTAGTTATTTAGTTATTTAGTTATTTAGTTATTTAGTTATTTAGTTATTTAGTTATTTAGTTATTTAGTTATTTAGTTATTTAGTTATTTAGTTATTTAGTTATTTAGTTATTTAGTTATTTAGTTATTTAGTTATTTAGTTATTTAGTTATTTAGTTATTTAGTTATTTAGTTATTTAGTTATTTAGTTATTTAGTTATTTAGTTATTTAGTTATTTAGTTATTTAGTTATTTAGTTATTTAGTTATTTAGTTATTTAGTTATTTAGTTATTTAGTTATTTAGTTATTTAGTTATTTAGTTATTTAGTTATTTAGTTATTTAGTTATTTAGTTATTTAGTTATTTAGTTATTTAGTTATTTAGTTATTTAGTTATTTAGTTATTTAGTTATTTAGTTATTTAGTTATTTAGTTATTTAGTTATTTAGTTATTTAGTTATTTAGTTATTTAGTTATTTAGTTATTTAGTTATTTAGTTATTTAGTTATTTAGTTATTTAGTTATTTAGTTATTTAGTTATTTAGTTATTTAGTTATTTAGTTATTTAGTTATTTAGTTATTTAGTTATTTAGTTATTTAGTTATTTAGTTATTTAGTTATTTAGTTATTTAGTTATTTAGTTATTTAGTTATTTAGTTATTTAGTTATTTAGTTATTTAGTTATTTAGTTATTTAGTTATTTAGTTATTTAGTTATTTAGTTATTTAGTTATTTAGTTATTTAGTTATTTAGTTATTTAGTTATTTAGTTATTTAGTTATTTAGTTATTTAGTTATTTAGTTATTTAGTTATTTAGTTATTTAGTTATTTAGTTATTTAGTTATTTAGTTATTTAGTTATTTAGTTATTTAGTTATTTAGTTATTTAGTTATTTAGTTATTTAGTTATTTAGTTATTTAGTTATTTAGTTATTTAGTTATTTAGTTATTTAGTTATTTAGTTATTTAGTTATTTAGTTATTTAGTTATTTAGTTATTTAGTTATTTAGTTATTTAGTTATTTAGTTATTTAGTTATTTAGTTATTTAGTTATTTAGTTATTTAGTTATTTAGTTATTTAGTTATTTAGTTATTTAGTTATTTAGTTATTTAGTTATTTAGTTATTTAGTTATTTAGTTATTTAGTTATTTAGTTATTTAGTTATTTAGTTATTTAGTTATTTAGTTATTTAGTTATTTAGTTATTTAGTTATTTAGTTATTTAGTTATTTAGTTATTTAGTTATTTAGTTATTTAGTTATTTAGTTATTTAGTTATTTAGTTATTTAGTTATTTAGTTATTTAGTTATTTAGTTATTTAGTTATTTAGTTATTTAGTTATTTAGTTATTTAGTTATTTAGTTATTTAGTTATTTAGTTATTTAGTTATTTAGTTATTTAGTTATTTAGTTATTTAGTTATTTAGTTATTTAGTTATTTAGTTATTTAGTTATTTAGTTATTTAGTTATTTAGTTATTTAGTTATTTAGTTATTTAGTTATTTAGTTATTTAGTTATTTAGTTATTTAGTTATTTAGTTATTTAGTTATTTAGTTATTTAGTTATTTAGTTATTTAGTTATTTAGTTATTTAGTTATTTAGTTATTTAGTTATTTAGTTATTTAGTTATTTAGTTATTTAGTTATTTAGTTATTTAGTTATTTAGTTATTTAGTTATTTAGTTATTTAGTTATTTAGTTATTTAGTTATTTAGTTATTTAGTTATTTAGTTATTTAGTTATTTAGTTATTTAGTTATTTAGTTATTTAGTTATTTAGTTATTTAGTTATTTAGTTATTTAGTTATTTAGTTATTTAGTTATTTAGTTATTTAGTTATTTAGTTATTTAGTTATTTAGTTATTTAGTTAGTTTAGTTATTTAGTTATTTAGTTATTTAGTTATTTAGTTGTTATTTAGTTATTTAGTTATTTAGTTATTTAGTTATTTAGTTATTTAGTTATTTAGTTATTTAGTTATTTAGTTATTTAGTTATTTAGTTATTTAGTTATTTAGTTATTTAGTTATTTAGTTATTTTGTTATTTAGTTATTTAGTTATTTAGTTATTTAGTTATTTAGTTATTTAGTTATTTAGTTATTTTAGTTATTTAGTTATTTAGTTATTTAGTTATTTAGTTATTTAGTTATTTAGTTATTTAGTTATTTAGTTATTTAGTTTAGTTATTTAGTTATTTTAGTTAGTTTAGTTATTTAGTTTTTAGTATTTAGTTATTTAGTTATGTTTATTTAGTTTGTAGTTATTTAGTTATTTAGTTATTTAGTTATTTAGTTATTTAGTTATTTAGTTATTTAGTTATTTAGTTATTTAGTTATTTAGTTATTTAGTTATTTAGTTATTTAGTTATTTAGTTATTTAGTTATTTAGTTATTTAGTTATTTAGTTATTTAGTTATTTAGTTATTTAGTTATTTAGTTATTTAGTTATTTAGTTATTTAGTTATTTAGTTATTTAGTTATTTAGTTATTTAGTTATTTAGTTATTTAGTTATTTAGTTATTTAGTTATTTAGTTATTTAGTTATTTAGTTATTTAGTTATTTAGTTATTAGTTATTTAGTATTTAGTTATTTTAGTTATTTAGTTATTTAGTTATTTAGTTATTTAGTTATTTAGTTATTTAGTTATTTAGTTATTTAGTTATTTTGTTATTTAGTTATTTAGTTATTTAGTTATTTAGTTATTTAGTTATTTAGTTATTTAGTTATTTAGTTTTTATTTAGTTATTTAGTTATTTAGTTATTTAGTTATTTAGTTATTTAGTTATTTAGTTATTTAGTTATTTAGTTTATTTAGTTATTTAGTTATTTAGTTATTTAGTTATTTAGTTATTTAGTTATTTAGTTATTTAGTTATTTAGTTATTTAGTTATTTAGTTATTTAGTTATTTAGTTATTTAGTTATTTAGTTATTTAGTTATTTAGTTATTTAGTTATTTAGTTATTTAGTTATTTAGTTATTTAGTTATTTAGTTATTTAGTTATTTTAGTTATTTAGTTATTTAGTTTTATTTTAGTTAGTTTAGTTATTTTAGTTATTTAGTTATTTAGTTATTTAGTTATTTAGTTATTTAGTTATTTAGTTATTTAGTTATTTAGTTATTTAGTTTTAGTTATTTAGTTATTTAGTTATTTAGTTATTTAGTTATTTAGTTATTTAGTTATTAGTTATTTAGTTATTTAGTTATTTTAGTTATTTAGTTATTTAGTTATTTAGTTATTTGTTATTTAGTTATTTAGTTATTTAGTTATTTAGTTATAATAGTTATTTAGTTATTTAGTTATTTAGTTATTATAGTTATTTAGTTATTTAGTTATTTAGTTATTTAGTTATTTAGTTATTTAGTTATTTAGTTATAGTTTAGTTATTTAGTTATTTAGTTATTTAGTTATTTAGTTATTTAGTTATTTAGTTATTTAGTTATTAGTTAGTTATTTAGTTATTAGTTATTTAGTTATTTAGTTATTTAGTTATTTAGTTATTTAGTTATTTAGTTATTTAGTTAGTTATAGTTATTTAGTTATTTAGTTATTTAGTTATTTAGTTATTTAGTTATTTAGTTATTTAGTTATTTAGTTATTTAGTTATTTAGTTATTTAGTTATTTAGTTATTTAGTTATTTAGTTATTTAGTTATTTAGTTATTTAGTTATTTAGTTATTTAGTTATTAGTTATTTAGTTATTTAGTTATTTAGTTATTTAGTTATTTAGTTATTTAGTTATTTAGTTATTTAGTTATTTAGTTATTTAGTTATTTAGTTATTTAGTTATTTAGTTGTTTAGTTATTTAGTTATTTTGTTAGTTATTTAGTTATTTAGTTATTTAGTTATTTAGTTATTTAGTTATTTAGTTATTAGTTATTTAGTTATTTAGTTATTTAGTTATTTAGTTATTTAGTTTTAGTTATTTAGTTATTTAGTTATTTAGTTATTTAGTTATTTAGTTATTTAGTTATTTAGTTATTTAGTTATTTAGTTATTTAGTTATTTAGTTATTTAGTTATTTAGTTATTTAGTTATTTAGTTATTTAGTTATTTAGTTATTTAGTTATTTAGTTATTTAGTTATTTAGTTATTTAGTTATTTAGTTATTTAGTTATGTAGTTATTTAGTTATTTAGTTATTTAGTTATTTAGTTATTTAGTTATTTAGTTATTTAGTTATTTAGTTATTTAGTTATTTAGTTATTTAGTTATTTAGTTATTTAGTTATTTAGTTATTTAGTTATTTAGTTATTTAGTTATTTAGTTATTTTAGTATTTAGTTATTTAGTTATTTAGTTATTTAGTTATTTAGTTATTTAGTTGTTTGTTTATTTAGTTATTTAGTTATTTAGTTATTTAGTTATTTAGTTATTTAGTTATTTAGTATTTAGTTATTTAGTTATTTAGTTATTTAGTTATTTAGTTATTTAGTTATTTAGTTATTTAGTTATTTAGTTATTTAGTTTTTTAGTTATTTAGTTATTTATTTAGTTATTTAGTTATTTAGTTATTTAGTTATTTAGTTATTTAGTTATTTAGTTATTTAGTTATTTAGTTATTAGTTATTTAGTTATTTAGTTATTTAGTTATTTAGTTATGTAGTTATTTAGTTATTTAGTTATTTAGTTATTTAGTTATTAGTTATTTAGTTATTTAGTTATTTAGTTATTTAGTTATTTAGTTATTTAGTTTATTTAGTTATTTAGTTATTTAGTTATTTAGTTATTTAGTTATTTAGTTATTTAGTTATTTAGTTATTTAGTTATTTAGTTATTTAGTTATTTAGTTATTTAGTTATTTAGTTATTTAGTTATTTAGTTATTTAGTTATTTAGTTATTTAGTTTTTTAGTTATTTAGTTATTTAGTTATTTGTTATTTAGTTATTTAGTTATTTAGTTATTTAGTTATTTAGTTATTTAGTTATTTAGTATTAGTTATTTAGTTATTTAGTTATTTAGTTATTTAGTTATTTAGTTATTTAGTTATTTAGTTATTTAGTTATTTAGTTATTTAGTTATTTAGTTATTTAGTTATTTAGTTATTTAGTTTATGTTTGTTATTAGTTATTTAGTTATTTAGTTATTTAGTTAGTTTGTATAGTTATTTAGTTATTTAGTTATTTAGTTATTTAGTTATTTAGTTATTTAGTTATTTAGTTATTTAGTTATGTTAGTTATTTAGTTATTTAGTTATTTAGTTATTTAGTTATTTAGTTATGTTAGTTATTTAGTTATTTAGTTATTTAGTTATTTAGTTATTTAGTTATTTAGTTATTTTAGTTATTTAGTTATTTAGTTATTTAGTTATTTAGTTATTTAGTTATTTAGTTATTTAGTTATTTAGTTATTTAGTTATTTAGTTTTTAGTTATTATTTAGTTATTTAGTTATTTAGTTATTTAGTTATTTAGTTATTTAGTTATTTAGTTATTTAGTTATTTAGTTATTTAGTTATTTAGTTATTTAGTTATTTAGTTATTTAGTTATTTAGTTATTTAGTTATTTAGTTATTTAGTTATTTAGTTATTTAGTTATTTAGTTATTTAGTTATTTAGTTATTTAGTTATTTAGTTATTTAGTTATTTAGTTATTTAGTTATTTAGTTATTTAGTTATTTAGTTATTTAGTTATTTAGTTATTTAGTTATTTAGTTATTTAGTTATTTAGTTATTTAGTTATTTAGTTATTTAGTTATTTAGTTATTTAGTTATTTAGTTATTTAGTTATTTAGTTATTTAGTTATTTAGTTATTTAGTTATTTAGTTATTTAGTTATTTAGTTATTTAGTTATTTAGTTATTTAGTTATTTAGTTATTTAGTTATTTAGTTATTTAGTTATTTAGTTATTTAGTTATTTAGTTATTTAGTTATTTAGTTATTTAGTTATTTAGTTATTTAGTTATTTAGTTATTTAGTTATTTAGTTATTTAGTTATTTAGTTATTTAGTTATTTAGTTATTTAGTTATTTAGTTATTTAGTTATTTAGTTATTTAGTTATTTAGTTATTTAGTTATTTAGTTATTTAGTTATTTAGTTATTTAGTTATTTAGTTATTTAGTTATTTAGTTATTTAGTTATTTAGTTATTTAGTTATTTAGTTATTTAGTTATTTAGTTATTTAGTTATTTAGTTATTTAGTTATTTAGTTATTTAGTTATTTAGTTATTTAGTTATTTAGTTATTTAGTTATTTAGTTATTTAGTTATTTAGTTATTTAGTTATTTAGTTATTTAGTTATTTAGTTATTTAGTTATTTAGTTATTTAGTTATTTAGTTATTTAGTTATTTAGTTATTTAGTTATTTAGTTATTTAGTTATTTAGTTATTTAGTTATTTAGTTATTTAGTTATTTAGTTATTTAGTTATTTAGTTATTTAGTTATTTAGTTATTTAGTTATTTAGTTATTTAGTTATTTAGTTATTTAGTTATTTAGTTATTTAGTTATTTAGTTATTTAGTTATTTAGTTATTTAGTTATTTAGTTATTTAGTTATTTAGTTATTTAGTTATTTAGTTATTTAGTTATTTAGTTATTTAGTTATTTAGTTATTTAGTTATTTAGTTATTTAGTTATTTAGTTATTTAGTTATTTAGTTATTTAGTTATTTAGTTATTTAGTTATTTAGTTATTTAGTTATTTAGTTATTTAGTTATTTAGTTATTTAGTTATTTAGTTATTTAGTTATTTAGTTATTTAGTTATTTAGTTATTTAGTTATTTAGTTATTTAGTTATTTAGTTATTTAGTTATTTAGTTATTTAGTTATTTAGTTATTTAGTTATTTAGTTATTTAGTTATTTAGTTATTTAGTTATTTAGTTATTTAGTTATTTAGTTATTTAGTTATTTAGTTATTTAGTTATTTAGTTATTTAGTTATTTAGTTATTTAGTTATTTAGTTATTTAGTTATTTAGTTATTTAGTTATTTAGTTATTTAGTTATTTAGTTATTTAGTTATTTAGTTATTTAGTTATTTAGTTATTTAGTTATTTAGTTATTTAGTTATTTAGTTATTTAGTTATTTAGTTATTTAGTTATTTAGTTATTTAGTTATTTAGTTATTTAGTTATTTAGTTATTTAGTTATTTAGTTATTTAGTTATTTAGTTATTTAGTTATTTAGTTATTTAGTTATTTAGTTATTTAGTTATTTAGTTATTTAGTTATTTAGTTATTTAGTTATTTAGTTATTTAGTTATTTAGTTATTTAGTTATTTAGTTATTTAGTTATTTAGTTATTTAGTTATTTAGTTATTTAGTTATTTAGTTATTTAGTTATTTAGTTATTTAGTTATTTAGTTATTTAGTTATTTAGTTATTTAGTTATTTAGTTATTTAGTTATTTAGTTATTTAGTTATTTAGTTATTTAGTTATTTAGTTATTTAGTTATTTAGTTATTTAGTTATTTAGTTATTTAGTTATTTAGTTATTTAGTTATTTAGTTATTTAGTTATTTAGTTATTTAGTTATTTAGTTATTTAGTTATTTAGTTATTTAGTTATTTAGTTATTTAGTTATTTAGTTATTTAGTTATTTAGTTATTTAGTTATTTAGTTATTTAGTTATTTAGTTATTTAGTTATTTAGTTATTTAGTTATTTAGTTATTTAGTTATTTAGTTATTTAGTTATTTAGTTATTTAGTTATTTAGTTATTTAGTTATTTAGTTATTTAGTTATTTAGTTATTTAGTTATTTAGTTATTTAGTTATTTAGTTATTTAGTTATTTAGTTATTTAGTTATTTAGTTATTTAGTTATTTAGTTATTTAGTTATTTAGTTATTTAGTTATTTAGTTATTTAGTTATTTAGTTATTTAGTTATTTAGTTATTTAGTTATTTAGTTATTTAGTTATTTAGTTATTTAGTTATTTAGTTATTTAGTTATTTAGTTATTTAGTTATTTAGTTATTTAGTTATTTAGTTATTTAGTTATTTAGTTATTTAGTTATTTAGTTATTTAGTTATTTAGTTATTTAGTTATTTAGTTATTTAGTTATTTAGTTATTTAGTTATTTAGTTATTTAGTTATTTAGTTATTTAGTTATTTAGTTATTTAGTTATTTAGTTATTTAGTTATTTAGTTATTTAGTTATTTAGTTATTTAGTTATTTAGTTATTTAGTTATTTAGTTATTTAGTTATTTAGTTATTTAGTTATTTAGTTATTTAGTTATTTAGTTATTTAGTTATTTAGTTATTTAGTTATTTAGTTATTTAGTTATTTAGTTATTTAGTTATTTAGTTATTTAGTTATTTAGTTATTTAGTTATTTAGTTATTTAGTTATTTAGTTATTTAGTTATTTAGTTATTTAGTTATTTAGTTATTTAGTTATTTAGTTATTTAGTTATTTAGTTATTTAGTTATTTAGTTATTTAGTTATTTAGTTATTTAGTTATTTAGTTATTTAGTTATTTAGTTATTTAGTTATTTAGTTATTTAGTTATTTAGTTATTTAGTTATTTAGTTATTTAGTTATTTAGTTATTTAGTTATTTAGTTATTTAGTTATTTAGTTATTTAGTTATTTAGTTATTTAGTTATTTAGTTATTTAGTTATTTAGTTATTTAGTTATTTAGTTATTTAGTTATTTAGTTATTTAGTTATTTAGTTATTTAGTTATTTAGTTATTTAGTTATTTAGTTATTTAGTTATTTAGTTATTTAGTTATTTAGTTATTTAGTTATTTAGTTATTTAGTTATTTAGTTATTTAGTTATTTAGTTATTTAGTTATTTAGTTATTTAGTTATTTAGTTATTTAGTTATTTAGTTATTTAGTTATTTAGTTATTTAGTTATTTAGTTATTTAGTTATTTAGTTATTTAGTTATTTAGTTATTTAGTTATTTAGTTATTTAGTTATTTAGTTATTTAGTTATTTAGTTATTTAGTTATTTAGTTATTTAGTTATTTAGTTATTTAGTTATTTAGTTATTTAGTTATTTAGTTATTTAGTTATTTAGTTATTTAGTTATTTAGTTATTTAGTTATTTAGTTATTTAGTTATTTAGTTATTTAGTTATTTAGTTATTTAGTTATTTAGTTATTTAGTTATTTAGTTATTTAGTTATTTAGTTATTTAGTTATTTAGTTATTTAGTTATTTAGTTATTTAGTTATTTAGTTATTTAGTTATTTAGTTATTTAGTTATTTAGTTATTTAGTTATTTAGTTATTTAGTTATTTAGTTATTTAGTTATTTAGTTATTTAGTTATTTAGTTATTTAGTTATTTAGTTATTTAGTTATTTAGTTATTTAGTTATTTAGTTATTTAGTTATTTAGTTATTTAGTTATTTAGTTATTTAGTTATTTAGTTATTTAGTTATTTAGTTATTTAGTTATTTAGTTATTTAGTTATTTAGTTATTTAGTTATTTAGTTATTTAGTTATTTAGTTATTTAGTTATTTAGTTATTTAGTTATTTAGTTATTTAGTTATTTAGTTATTTAGTTATTTAGTTATTTAGTTATTTAGTTATTTAGTTATTTAGTTATTTAGTTATTTAGTTATTTAGTTATTTAGTTATTTAGTTATTTAGTTATTTAGTTATTTAGTTATTTAGTTATTTAGTTATTTAGTTATTTAGTTATTTAGTTATTTAGTTATTTAGTTATTTAGTTATTTAGTTATTTAGTTATTTAGTTATTTAGTTATTTAGTTATTTAGTTATTTAGTTATTTAGTTATTTAGTTATTTAGTTATTTAGTTATTTAGTTATTTAGTTATTTAGTTATTTAGTTATTTAGTTATTTAGTTATTTAGTTATTTAGTTATTTAGTTATTTAGTTATTTAGTTATTTAGTTATTTAGTTATTTAGTTATTTAGTTATTTAGTTATTTAGTTATTTAGTTATTTAGTTATTTAGTTATTTAGTTATTTAGTTATTTAGTTATTTAGTTATTTAGTTATTTAGTTATTTAGTTATTTAGTTATTTAGTTATTTAGTTATTTAGTTATTTAGTTATTTAGTTATTTAGTTATTTAGTTATTTAGTTATTTAGTTATTTAGTTATTTAGTTATTTAGTTATTTAGTTATTTAGTTATTTAGTTATTTAGTTATTTAGTTATTTAGTTATTTAGTTATTTAGTTATTTAGTTATTTAGTTATTTAGTTATTTAGTTATTTAGTTATTTAGTTATTTAGTTATTTAGTTATTTAGTTATTTAGTTATTTAGTTATTTAGTTATTTAGTTATTTAGTTATTTAGTTATTTAGTTATTTAGTTATTTAGTTATTTAGTTATTTAGTTATTTAGTTATTTAGTTATTTAGTTATTTAGTTATTTAGTTATTTAGTTATTTAGTTATTTAGTTATTTAGTTATTTAGTTATTTAGTTATTTAGTTATTTAGTTATTTAGTTATTTAGTTATTTAGTTATTTAGTTATTTAGTTATTTAGTTATTTAGTTATTTAGTTATTTAGTTATTTAGTTATTTAGTTATTTTGTTATTTAGTTATTTAGTTATTTAGTTATTTAGTTTTTAGTTATTTAGTTATTTAGTTTTAGTTATTTAGTTATTTAGTTATTTAGTTATTTAGTTATTTAGTTATTTAGTTATTTAGTTATTTAGTTATTTAGTTATTTAGTTATTTAGTTATTTAGTTATTTAGTTATTTAGTTATTTAGTTATTTAGTTATTTAGTTATTTAGTTATTTAGTTATTTAGTTATTTAGTTATTTAGTTATTTAGTTATTTAGTTATTTAGTTATTTAGTTATTTAGTTATTTAGTTATTTAGTTATTTAGTTATTTAGTTATTTAGTTATTTAGTTATTTAGTTATTTAGTTATTTAGTTATTTAGTTATTTAGTTATTTAGTTATTTAGTTATTTAGTTATTTAGTTATTTAGTTATTTAGTTATTTAGTTATTTAGTTATTTAGTTATTTAGTTATTTAGTTATTTAGTTATTTAGTTATTTAGTTATTTAGTTATTTAGTTATTTAGTTATTTAGTTATTTAGTTATTTAGTTATTTAGTTATTTAGTTATTTAGTTATTTAGTTATTTAGTTATTTAGTTATTTAGTTATTTAGTTATTTAGTTATTTAGTTATTTAGTTATTTAGTTATTTAGTTATTTAGTTATTTAGTTATTTAGTTATTTAGTTATTTAGTTATTTAGTTATTTAGTTATTTAGTTATTTAGTTATTTAGTTATTTAGTTATTTAGTTATTTAGTTATTTAGTTATTTAGTTATTTAGTTATTTAGTTATTTAGTTATTTAGTTATTTAGTTATTTAGTTATTTAGTTATTTAGTTATTTAGTTATTTAGTTATTTAGTTATTTAGTTATTTAGTTATTTAGTTATTTAGTTATTTAGTTATTTAGTTATTTAGTTATTTAGTTATTTAGTTATTTAGTTATTTAGTTATTTAGTTATTTAGTTATTTAGTTATTTAGTTATTTAGTTATTTAGTTATTTAGTTATTTAGTTATTTAGTTATTTAGTTATTTAGTTATTTAGTTATTTAGTTATTTAGTTATTTAGTTATTTAGTTATTTAGTTATTTAGTTATTTAGTTATTTAGTTATTTAGTTATTTAGTTATTTAGTTATTTAGTTATTTAGTTATTTAGTTATTTAGTTATTTAGTTATTTAGTTATTTAGTTATTTAGTTATTTAGTTATTTAGTTATTTAGTTATTTAGTTATTTAGTTATTTAGTTATTTAGTTATTTAGTTATTTAGTTATTTAGTTATTTAGTTATTTAGTTATTTAGTTATTTAGTTATTTAGTTATTTAGTTATTTAGTTATTTAGTTATTTAGTTATTTAGTTATTTAGTTATTTAGTTATTTAGTTATTTAGTTATTTAGTTATTTAGTTATTTAGTTATTTAGTTATTTAGTTATTTAGTTATTTAGTTATTTAGTTATTTAGTTATTTAGTTATTTAGTTATTTAGTTATTTAGTTATTTAGTTATTTAGTTATTTAGTTATTTAGTTATTTAGTTATTTAGTTATTTAGTTATTTAGTTATTTAGTTATTTAGTTATTTAGTTATTTAGTTATTTAGTTATTTAGTTATTTAGTTATTTAGTTATTTAGTTATTTAGTTATTTAGTTATTTAGTTATTTAGTTATTTAGTTATTTAGTTATTTAGTTATTTAGTTATTTAGTTATTTAGTTATTTAGTTATTTAGTTATTTAGTTATTTAGTTATTTAGTTATTTAGTTATTTAGTTATTTAGTTATTTAGTTATTTAGTTATTTAGTTATTTAGTTATTTAGTTATTTAGTTATTTAGTTATTTAGTTATTTAGTTATTTAGTTATTTAGTTATTTAGTTATTTAGTTATTTAGTTATTTAGTTATTTAGTTATTTAGTTATTTAGTTATTTAGTTATTTAGTTATTTAGTTATTTAGTTATTTAGTTATTTAGTTATTTAGTTATTTAGTTATTTAGTTATTTAGTTATTTAGTTATTTAGTTATTTAGTTATTTAGTTATTTAGTTATTTAGTTATTTAGTTATTTAGTTATTTAGTTATTTAGTTATTTAGTTATTTAGTTATTTAGTTATTTAGTTATTTAGTTATTTAGTTATTTAGTTATTTAGTTATTTAGTTATTTAGTTATTTAGTTATTTAGTTATTTAGTTATTTAGTTATTTAGTTATTTAGTTATTTAGTTATTTAGTTATTTAGTTATTTAGTTATTTAGTTATTTAGTTATTTAGTTATTTAGTTATTTAGTTATTTAGTTATTTAGTTATTTAGTTATTTAGTTATTTAGTTATTTAGTTATTTAGTTATTTAGTTATTTAGTTATTTAGTTATTTAGTTATTTAGTTATTTAGTTATTTAGTTATTTAGTTATTTAGTTATTTAGTTATTTAGTTATTTAGTTATTTAGTTATTTAGTTATTTAGTTATTTAGTTATTTAGTTATTTAGTTATTTAGTTATTTAGTTATTTAGTTATTTAGTTATTTAGTTATTTAGTTATTTAGTTATTTAGTTATTTAGTTATTTAGTTATTTAGTTATTTAGTTATTTAGTTATTTAGTTATTTAGTTATTTAGTTATTTAGTTATTTAGTTATTTAGTTATTTAGTTATTTAGTTATTTAGTTATTTAGTTATTTAGTTATTTAGTTATTTAGTTATTTAGTTATTTAGTTATTTAGTTATTTAGTTATTTAGTTATTTAGTTATTTAGTTATTTAGTTATTTAGTTATTTAGTTATTTAGTTATTTAGTTATTTAGTTATTTAGTTATTTAGTTATTTAGTTATTTAGTTATTTAGTTATTTAGTTATTTAGTTATTTAGTTATTTAGTTATTTAGTTATTTAGTTATTTAGTTATTTAGTTATTTAGTTATTTAGTTATTTAGTTATTTAGTTATTTAGTTATTTAGTTATTTAGTTATTTAGTTATTTAGTTATTTAGTTATTTAGTTATTTAGTTATTTAGTTATTTAGTTATTTAGTTATTTAGTTATTTAGTTATTTAGTTATTTAGTTATTTAGTTATTTAGTTATTTAGTTATTTAGTTATTTAGTTATTTAGTTATTTAGTTATTTAGTTATTTAGTTATTTAGTTATTTAGTTATTTAGTTATTTAGTTATTTAGTTATTTAGTTATTTAGTTATTTAGTTATTTAGTTATTTAGTTATTTAGTTATTTAGTTATTTAGTTATTTAGTTATTTAGTTATTTAGTTATTTAGTTATTTAGTTATTTAGTTATTTAGTTATTTAGTTATTTAGTTATTTAGTTATTTAGTTATTTAGTTATTTAGTTATTTAGTTATTTAGTTATTTAGTTATTTAGTTATTTAGTTATTTAGTTATTTAGTTATTTAGTTATTTAGTTATTTAGTTATTTAGTTATTTAGTTATTTAGTTATTTAGTTATTTAGTTATTTAGTTATTTAGTTATTTAGTTATTTAGTTATTTAGTTATTTAGTTATTTAGTTATTTAGTTATTTAGTTATTTAGTTATTTAGTTATTTAGTTATTTAGTTATTTAGTTATTTAGTTATTTAGTTATTTAGTTATTTAGTTATTTAGTTATTTAGTTATTTAGTTATTTAGTTATTTAGTTATTTAGTTATTTAGTTATTTAGTTATTTAGTTATTTAGTTATTTAGTTATTTAGTTATTTAGTTATTTAGTTATTTAGTTATTTAGTTATTTAGTTATTTAGTTATTTAGTTATTTAGTTATTTAGTTATTTAGTTATTTAGTTATTTAGTTATTTAGTTATTTAGTTATTTAGTTATTTAGTTATTTAGTTATTTAGTTATTTAGTTATTTAGTTATTTAGTTATTTAGTTATTTAGTTATTTAGTTATTTAGTTATTTAGTTATTTAGTTATTTAGTTATTTAGTTATTTAGTTATTTAGTTATTTAGTTATTTAGTTATTTAGTTATTTAGTTATTTAGTTATTTAGTTATTTAGTTATTTAGTTATTTAGTTATTTAGTTATTTAGTTATTTAGTTATTTAGTTATTTAGTTATTTAGTTATTTAGTTATTTAGTTATTTAGTTATTTAGTTATTTAGTTATTTAGTTATTTAGTTATTTAGTTATTTAGTTATTTAGTTATTTAGTTATTTAGTTATTTAGTTATTTAGTTATTTAGTTATTTAGTTATTTAGTTATTTAGTTATTTAGTTATTTAGTTATTTAGTTATTTAGTTATTTAGTTATTTAGTTATTTAGTTATTTAGTTATTTAGTTATTTAGTTATTTAGTTATTTAGTTATTTAGTTATTTAGTTATTTAGTTATTTAGTTATTTAGTTATTTAGTTATTTAGTTATTTAGTTATTTAGTTATTTAGTTATTTAGTTATTTAGTTATTTAGTTATTTAGTTATTTAGTTATTTAGTTATTTAGTTATTTAGTTATTTAGTTATTTAGTTATTTAGTTATTTAGTTATTTAGTTATTTAGTTATTTAGTTATTTAGTTATTTAGTTATTTAGTTATTTAGTTATTTAGTTATTTAGTTATTTAGTTATTTAGTTATTTAGTTATTTAGTTATTTAGTTTTGTTATTTAGTTATTTAGTTATTAGTTATTTAGTTATTTAGTTATTTAGTTATTTAGTTAGTTTAGTTATTTAGTTATTTAGTTATTTAGTTATTTAGTTATTTAGTTATTAGTTATTTAGTTATTTAGTTATTTAGTTATTTAGTTATTTTGTTATTTTGTTATTTTGTTATTTTGTTATTTTGTTATTTTGTTATTTTGTTATTTTGTTATTTTGTTATTTTGTTATTTTGTTATTTTGTTATTTTGTTATTTTTGTTATTTTGTTATTTTGTTATTTTGTTATTTTGTTATTTTGTTATTTTGTTATTTTGTTATTTTGTTATTTTGTTATTTTGTTATTTTGTTATTTTGTTATTTTGTTATTTTGTTATTTTGTTATTTTGTTATTTTGTTATTTTGTTATTTTGTTATTTTGTTATTTTGTTTTTTTGTTATTTTGTTATTTTGTTATTTTGTTATTTTGTTTATTTTGTTATTTTGTTATTTTGTTATTTTGTTATTTTGTTATTTTGTTATTTTGTTATTTTGTTATTTTGTTATTTTGTTATTTAGTTATTTAGTTATTTAGTTATTTAGTTATTTAGTTATTTAGTTATTTAGTTATTTAGTTATTTAGTTATTTAGTTATTTAGTTATTAGTTATTTAGTTATTTAGTTATTTAGTTATTTAGTTATTTAGTTATTTAGTTATTTAGTTATTTAGTTATTTAGTTATTTAGTTATTTAGTTATTTAGTTATTTAGTTATTTAGTTATTTAGTTATTTAGTTATTTAGTTATTTAGTTATTTAGTTATTTAGTTATTTAGTTATTTAGTTATTTAGTTATTTAGTTATTTAGTTATTTAGTTATTTTGTTATTTTGTTATTTTGTTATTTTGTTATTTAGTTATTTAGTTATTTAGTTATTTAGTTATTTAGTTATTTAGTTATTTAGTTATTTAGTTATTTAGTTATTTAGTTATTTAGTTATTTAGTTATTTAGTTATTTAGTTATTTAGTTATTTAGTTATTTAGTTATTTAGTTATTTAGTTATTTAGTTATTTAGTTATTTAGTTATTTAGTTATTTAGTTATTTAGTTATTTAGTTATTTAGTTATTTAGTTATTTAGTTATTTAGTTATTTAGTTATTTAGTTATTTAGTTATTTAGTTATTTAGTTATTTAGTTATTTAGTTATTTAGTTATTTAGTTATTTAGTTATTTAGTTATTTAGTTATTTAGTTATTTAGTTATTTAGTTATTTAGTTTTTAGTTATTTGTTATTTAGTTATTTAGTTATTTAGTTATTTAGTTATTTAGTTATTTAGTTATTTAGTTATTTAGTTATTTAGTTATTTAGTTATTTAGTTATTTAGTTATTTAGTTATTTAGTTATTTAGTTATTTAGTTATTTAGTTATTTAGTTATTTAGTTATTTAGTTATTTAGTTATTTAGTTATTTAGTTATTTAGTTATTTAGTTATTTAGTTATTTAGTTATTTAGTTATTTAGTTATTTAGTTATTTAGTTATTTAGTTATTTAGTTATTTAGTTATTTAGTTATTTAGTTATTTAGTTATTTAGTTATTTAGTTATTTAGTTATTTAGTATTTAGTTATTTAGTTATTTAGTTATTTAGTTATTTAGTTATTTAGTTATTTAGTTATTTAGTTATTTAGTTATTTAGTTATTTAGTTATTTAGTTATTTAGTTATTTAGTTATTTAGTTATTTAGTTATTTAGTTATTTAGTTATTTAGTTATTTAGTTATTTAGTTATTTAGTTATTTAGTTATTTAGTTATTAAGTTATTTAGTTATTTAGTTATTTAGTTATTTAGTTATTTAGTTATTTAGTTATTTAGTTATTTAGTTATTTAGTTATTTAGTATTTAGTTATTTAGTTATTTAGTTATTTAGTTATTTAGTTATTTAGTTATTTAGTTATTTAGTTATTTAGTTATTTAGTTATTTAGTTATTTAGTTATTTAGTTATTTAGTTATTTAGTTATTTAGTTATTTAGTTATTTAGTTATTTAGTTATTTAGTTATTTAGTTATTTAGTTATTTAGTTATTTAGTTATTTAGTTATTTAGTTATTTAGTTATTTAGTTATTTAGTTATTTAGTTATTTAGTTATTTAGTTATTTAGTTATTTAGTTATTTAGTTATTTAGTTATTTAGTTATTTAGTTATTTAGTTATTTATTATTTAGTTATTTAGTTATTTAGTTATTTAGTTATTTAGTTATTTAGTTATTTAGTTATTTAGTTATTTAGTTATTTAGTTATTTAGTTATTTAGTTATTTAGTTATTTAGTTATTTAGTTATTTAGTTATTTAGTTATTTAGTTATTTAGTTATTTAGTTATTTAGTTATTTAGTTATTTAGTTATTTAGTTATTTAGTTATTTAGTTATTTAGTTATTTAGTTATTTAGTTATTTAGTTATTTAGTTATTTAGTTATTTAGTTATTTAGTTATTTAGTTATTTAGTTATTTAGTTATTTAGTTATTTAGTTATTTAGTTATTTAGTTATTTAGTTATTTAGTTATTTAGTTATTTAGTTATTTAGTTATTTAGTTATTTAGTTATTTAGTTATTTAGTTATTTAGTTATTTAGTTATTTAGTTATTTAGTTATTTAGTTATTTAGTTATTTAGTTATTTAGTTATTTAGTTATTTAGTTATTTAGTTATTTAGTTATTTAGTTATTTAGTTATTTAGTTATTTAGTTATTTAGTTATTTAGTTATTTAGTTATTTAGTTATTTAGTTATTTAGTTATTTAGTTATTTAGTTATTTAGTTATTTAGTTATTTAGTTATTTAGTTATTTAGTTATTTAGTTATTAGTTTTAGTTATTTAGTTATTTAGTTATTTAGTTATTTAGTTATTTAGTTATTTAGTTATTTAGTTATTTAGTTATTTAGTTATTTAGTTATTTAGTTATTTAGTTAGTTATTTAGTTATTTAGTTATTTAGTTATTTAGTTATTTAGTTATTTAGTTATTTAGTTATTTAGTTATTTAGTTTATTTAGTTATTTAGTTATTTTTATTTAGTTATTTAGTTATTTAGTTATTTAGTTATTTAGTTATTTAGTATTAGTATTTAGTTATTTAGTTATTTAGTTATTTAGTTATTTAGTTATTTAGTTATTTAGTTATTTAGTTATTTAGTTATTTAGTTATTTAGTTATTTAGTTATTTAGTTATTTAGTTATTTAGTTATTTAGTTATTTAGTTATTTAGTTATTTAGTTATTTAGTTATTTAGTTATTTAGTTATTTAGTTATTTAGTTATTTAGTTATTTAGTTATTTAGTTATTTAGTTATTTAGTTATTTAGTTATTTAGTTATTTAGTTATTTAGTTATTTAGTTATTTAGTTATTTAGTTATTTAGTTATTTAGTTATTTAGTTATTTAGTTATTTAGTTATTTAGTTATTTAGTTATTTAGTTATTTAGTTATTTAGTTATTTAGTTATTTAGTTATTTAGTTATTTAGTTATTTAGTTATTTAGTTATTTAGTTATTTAGTTATTTAGTTATTTAGTTATTTAGTTATTTAGTTATTTAGTTATTTAGTTATTTAGTTATTTAGTTATTTAGTTATTTAGTTATTTAGTTATTTAGTTATTTAGTTATTTAGTTATTTAGTTTAGTTATTTAGTTATTTAGTTTTTTAGTTATTTAGTTATTTAGTTATTTAGTTATTTAGTTATTTAGTATTTAGTTATTTAGTTATTTAGTTATTTAGTTATTTAGTTATTTAGTTATTTAGTTATTTAGTTATTTAGTTATTTAGTATTTAGTTTTTAGTTATTTAGTTATTTGTAGTTATTTAGTTATTTAGTTATTTAGTTATTTAGTTATTTAGTTATTTAGTTATTTAGTTATTTAGTTATTAGTTATTTAGTTATTTAGTTATTTAGTTATTTAGTTATTTAGTTATTTAGTTATTTAGTTATTTAGTTATTTAGTTATTTAGTTATTTAGTTATTTAGTTATTTAGTTATTTAGTTATTTAGTTATTTAGTTATTTAGTTATTTAGTTATTTAGTTATTTAGTTATTTAGTTATTTAGTTATTTAGTTATTTAGTTATTTAGTTATTTAGTTATTTAGTTATTTAGTTATTTAGTTATTTAGTTATTTAGTTATTTAGTTATTTAGTTATTTAGTTATTTAGTTATTTAGTTATTTAGTTATTTAGTTATTTAGTTATTTAGTTATTTAGTTATTTAGTTATTTAGTTTATTTAGTTATTTAGTTATTTAGTTATTTAGTTATTTAGTTATTTAGTTATTTAGTTATTTAGTTATTTAGTTATTTAGTTATTTAGTTATTTAGTTATTTAGTTATTTAGTTATTTAGTTATTTAGTTATTTAGTTATTTAGTTATTTAGTTATTTAGTTATTTAGTTATTTAGTTATTTAGTTATTTAGTTATTTAGTTATTTAGTTATTTAGTTATTTAGTTATTTAGTTATTTAGTTATTTAGTTATTTAGTTATTTAGTTATTTAGTTATTTAGTTATTTAGTTATTTAGTTATTTAGTTATTTAGTTATTTAGTTATTTAGTTATTTAGTTATTTAGTTATTTAGTTATTTAGTTATTTAGTTATTTAGTTATTTAGTTATTTAGTTATTTAGTTATTTAGTTATTTAGTTATTTAGTTATTTAGTTATTTAGTTATTTAGTTATTTAGTTATTTAGTTATTTAGTTATTTAGTTATTTAGTTATTTAGTTATTTAGTTATTTAGTTATTTAGTTATTTAGTTATTTAGTTATTTAGTTATTTAGTTATTTAGTTATTTAGTTATTTAGTTATTTAGTTATTTAGTTATTTAGTTATTTAGTTATTTAGTTATTTAGTTATTTAGTTATTTAGTTATTTAGTTATTTAGTTATTTAGTTATTTAGTTATTTAGTTATTTAGTTATTTAGTTATTTAGTTATTTAGTTATTTAGTTATTAGTTATTTAGTTATTTAGTTATTTAGTTATTTAGTTATTTAGTTATTTAGTTATTTAGTTATTTAGTTATTTAGTTATTTAGTTATTTAGTTATTTAGTTATTTAGTTATTTAGTTATTTAGTTATTTAGTTATTTTGTTATTTTGTTATTTTGTTATTTTGTTATTTTGTTATTTTGTTATTTTGTTATTTTGTTATTTTGTTATTTTGTTATTTTGTTATTTTGTTATTTTGTTATTTTGTTATTTTGTTATTTTGTTATTTTGTTATTTTGTTATTTTGTTATTTTGTTATTTGTTATTTTGTTATTTTGTTATTTTGTTATTTTGTTATTTTGTTATTTTGTTATTTTGTTATTTTGTTATTTTGTTATTTTGTTATTTTGTTATTTTGTTATTTTGTTATTTTGTTATTTTGTTATTTTGTTATTTTGTTATTTTGTTATTTAGTTATTTAGTTATTTAGTTATTTAGTTATTTAGTTATTTAGTTATTTAGTTATTTAGTTATTTAGTTATTTAGTTATTTAGTTATTTAGTTATTTAGTTATTTAGTTATTTAGTTATTTAGTTATTTAGTTATTTAGTTATTTAGTTATTTAGTTATTTAGTTATTTAGTTATTTAGTTATTTAGTTATTTAGTTATTTAGTTATTTAGTTATTTAGTTATTTAGTTATTTAGTTATTTAGTTATTTAGTTATTTAGTTATTTAGTTATTTAGTTATTTAGTTATTTAGTTATTTAGTTATTTAGTTATTTAGTTATTTAGTTATTTAGTTATTTAGTTATTTAGTTATTTAGTTATTTAGTTATTTAGTTATTTAGTTATTTAGTTATTTAGTTATTTAGTTATTTAGTTATTTAGTTATTTAGTTATTTAGTTATTTAGTTATTTAGTTATTTAGTTATTTAGTTATTTAATTATTTAGTTATTTAGTTATTTAGTTATTTAGTTATTTAGTTATTTAGTTATTTAGTTATTTAGTTATTTAGTTATTTAGTTATTTAGTTATTTAGTTATTTAGTTATTTAGTTATTTAGTTATTTAGTTATTTAGTTATTTAGTTATTTAGTTATTTAGTTATTTAGTTATTTAGTTATTTAGTTATTTAGTTATTTAGTTATTTAGTTATTTAGTTATTTAGTTATTTAGTTATTTAGTTATTTAGTTATTTTGTTATTTTTTATTTTGTTATTTTGTTATTTTGTTATTTTGTTATTTTTAGTTATTTAGTTATTTAGTTATTTAGTTATTTAGTTATTTAGTTATTTAGTTATTTAGTTATTTAGTTATTTAGTTATTTAGTTATTTAGTTATTTAGTTATTTAGTTATTTAGTTATTTTGTTATTTAGTTATTTTGTTTTTTAGTTATTTAGTTATTTAGTTATTTAGTTATTTAGTTATTTAGTTATTTAGTTATTTAGTTATTTAGTTATTTAGTTATTTAGTTATTTAGTTATTTAGTTATTTAGTTATTTAGTTATTTAGTTATTTAGTTATTTAGTTATTTAGTTATTTAGTTATTTAGTTATTTAGTTATTTAGTTATTTAGTTATTTAGTTATTTAGTTATTTAGTTATTTAGTTATTTAGTTATTTAGTTATTAGTTATTTAGTTATTTAGTTATTTAGTTATTTAGTTATTTAGTTATTTAGTTATTTAGTTATTTAGTATTAGTTATTTAGTTATTTAGTTATTTGTTATTTAGTTATTTAGTTATTTAGTTATTTAGTTATTTAGTTATTTAGTTATTTAGTTATTTAGTTATTTAGTTATTTAGTTATTTAGTTATTTAGTTATTTAGTTATTTAGTTATTTAGTTATTTAGTTATTTAGTTATTTAGTTATTTAGTTATTTAGTTATTTAGTTATTTAGTTATTTAGTTATTAGTTATTAGTTATTTAGTTATTTAGTTATTTAGTTATTTAGTTATTTAGTTATTTAGTTATTTAGTTATTTAGTTATTTAGTTATTTAGTTATTTAGTTATTTAGTTATTTAGTTATTTAGTTATTTAGTTATTTAGTTATTTAGTTATTTAGTTATTTAGTTATTTAGTTATTTAGTTATTTAGTTATTTAGTTATTTAGTTTATTTAGTTATTTAGTTATTTAGTTATTTAGTTATTTAGTTATTTAGTTATTTAGTTATTTAGTTATTTAGTTATTTAGTTATTTAGTTATTTAGTTATTTAGTTATTTAGTTATTTAGTTATTTAGTTATTTAGTTATTTAGTTATATAGTTATTTAGTTATTTAGTTATTTAGTTATTTAGTTATTTAGTTATTTAGTTATTTAGTTATTTAGTTATTTAGTTATTTAGTTATTTAGTTATTTAGTTATTTAGTATTTAGTTATTTAGTTATTTAGTTATTAGTTATTTAGTTATTTAGTTATTTAGTTATTTAGTTATTTAGTTATTTAGTTATTTAGTTATTTAGTTATTTAGTTATTTAGTTATTTAGTTATTTAGTTATTTAGTTATTTAGTTATTTAGTTATTTAGTTATTTAGTTATTTAGTTATTTAGTTATTTAGTTATTTAGTTATTTAGTTATTAGTTATTTAGTTATTTAGTTATTTAGTTATTTAGTTATTTAGTTATTTAGTTATTTAGTTATTTAGTTATTTAGTTATTTAGTTATTTAGTTATTTAGTTATTTAGTTATTTAGTTATTTAGTTATTAGTTATTTAGTTATTTAGTTATTTAGTTATTTAGTTATTTAGTTATTTAGTTATTTAGTTATTTAGTTATTTAGTTATTTAGTTATTTAGTTATTTAGTTATTTAGTTATTTAGTTATTTAGTTATTTAGTTATTTAGTTATTTAGTTATTTAGTTATTTAGTTATTTAGTTATTTAGTTATTTAGTTATTTAGTTATTTAGTTATTTAGTTATTTAGTTATTTAGTTATTTAGTTATTTAGTTATTTAGTTATTTAGTTATTTAGTTATTTAGTTATTTAGTTATTTAGTTATTTAGTTATTTAGTTATTTAGTTATTTAGTTATTTAGTTATTTAGTTATTTAGTTATTTAGTTATTTAGTTATTTAGTTATTTAGTTATTTAGTTATTTAGTTATTTAGTTATTTAGTTATTTAGTTATTTAGTTATTTAGTTATTTAGTTATTTAGTTATTTAGTTATTTAGTTATTTAGTTATTTAGTTATTTAGTTATTTAGTTATTTAGTTATTTAGTTATTTAGTTATTTAGTTATTTAGTTATTTAGTTATTTAGTTATTTTAGTTATTTAGTTATTTAGTTATTTAGTTATTTAGTTATTTATTATTTAGTTATTTAGTTATTTAGTTATTTAGTTATTTAGTTATTTAGTTATTTAGTTATTTAGTTATTTAGTTATTTAGTTATTTAGTTATTTAGTTATTTAGTTATTTAGTTATTTAGTTATTTAGTTATTTAGTTATTTAGTTATTTAGTTATTTAGTTATTTAGTTATTTAGTTATTTAGTTATTTAGTTATTTAGTTATTTAGTTATTTAGTTATTTAGTTATTTAGTTATTTAGTTATTTAGTTATTTAGTTATTTAGTTATTTAGTTATTTAGTTATTTAGTTATTTAGTTATTTAGTTATTTAGTTATTTAGTTATTTAGTTATTTAGTTATTTAGTTATTTAGTTATTTAGTTATTTAGTTATTTAGTTATTTAGTTATTTAGTTATTTAGTTATTTAGTTATTTAGTTATTTAGTTATTTAGTTATTTAGTTATTAGTTAGTTATTTAGTTATTTAGTTATTTAGTTATTTAGTTATTTAGTTATTTAGTTATTTAGTTATTTAGTTATTTAGTTATTTAGTTATTTAGTTATTTAGTTATTTAGTTATTTAGTTATTTAGTTATTTAGTTATTTAGTTATTTAGTTATTTAGTTATTTAGTTATTTAGTTATTTAGTTATTTAGTTATTTAGTTATTTAGTTATTTAGTTATTTAGTTATTTAGTTATTTAGTTATTTAGTTATTTAGTTATTTAGTTATTTAGTTATTTAGTTATTTAGTTATTTAGTTATTTAGTTATTTAGTTATTTAGTTATTTAGTTATTTAGTTATTTAGTTATTTAGTTATTTAGTTATTTAGTTATTTAGTTATTTAGTTATTTAGTTATTTAGTTATTTAGTTATTTAGTTATTTAGTTATTTAGTTATTTAGTTATTTAGTTATTTAGTTATTTAGTTATTTAGTTATTTAGTTATTTAGTTATTTAGTTATTTAGTTATTTAGTTATTTAGTTATTTAGTTATTTAGTTATTTAGTTATTTAGTTATTTAGTTATTTAGTTATTTAGTTATTTAGTTATTTAGTTATTTAGTTATTTAGTTATTTAGTTATTTAGTTATTTAGTTATTTAGTTATTTAGTTATTTAGTTATTTAGTTATTTAGTTATTTAGTTATTTAGTTATTTAGTTATTTAGTTATTTAGTTATTTAGTTATTTAGTTATTTAGTTATTTAGTTATTTAGTTATTTAGTTATTAGTTATTTAGTTATTTAGTTATTTAGTTATTTAGTTATTTTAGTTAGTTTAGTTATTTAGTTATTTAGTTATTTAGTTATTTAGTTATTTAGTTATTTAGTTATTTAGTTATTTAGTTATTTAGTTATTTAGTTATTTAGTTATTTAGTTATTTAGTTATTTAGTTATTTTAGTTATTTAGTTATTTAGTTATTTAGTTATTTAGTTATTTAGTTATTTAGTTATTTAGTTATTTAGTTATTTAGTTATTTAGTTATTTAGTTATTTAGTTATTTAGTTATTTAGTTATTTAGTTATTTAGTTATTTAGTTATTTAGTTATTTAGTTATTTAGTTATTTAGTTATTTAGTTATTTAGTTATTTAGTTATTTAGTTATTTAGTTATTTAGTTATTTAGTTATTTAGTTATTTAGTTATTTAGTTATTTAGTTATTTAGTTATTTAGTTATTTAGTTATTTAGTTATTTAGTTATTTAGTTATTTAGTTATTTAGTTATTTAGTTATTTAGTTATTTAGTTATTTAGTTATTTAGTTATTTAGTTATTTTTATTTAGTTATTTAGTTATTTAGTTATTTAGTTATTTAGTTATTTAGTTATTTAGTTATTTAGTTATTTAGTTATTTAGTTATTTAGTTATTTAGTTATTTAGTTATTTAGTTATTTAGTTATTTAGTTATTTAGTTATTTAGTTATTTAGTTATTTAGTTATTTAGTTATTTAGTTATTTAGTTATTTAGTTATTAGTTATTTAGTTATTTAGTTATTTAGTTATTTAGTTATTTAGTTATTTAGTTATTTAGTTATTTAGTTATTTAGTTATTTAGTTATTTAGTTATTTAGTTATTTAGTTATTTAGTTATTTAGTTATTTAGTTATTTAGTTATTTAGTTATTTAGTTATTTAGTTATTTAGTTATTTAGTTATTTAGTTATTTAGTTATTTAGTTATTTAGTTATTTAGTTATTTAGTTATTTAGTTATTTAGTTATTTAGTTATTTAGTTATTTAGTTATTTAGTTATTTAGTTATTTAGTTATTTAGTTATTTAGTTATTTAGTTATTTAGTTATTTAGTTATTTAGTTATTTAGTTATTTAGTTATTTAGTTATTTAGTTATTTAGTTATTTAGTTATTTAGTTATTTAGTTATTTAGTTATTTAGTTATTTAGTTATTTAGTTATTTAGTTATTTAGTTATTTAGTTATTTAGTTATTTAGTTATTTAGTTATTTAGTTATTTAGTTATTTAGTTATTTAGTTATTTAGTTATTAGTTATTTAGTTATTTAGTTATTAGTTATTTAGTTATTAGTTATTTAGTTATTTAGTTATTTAGTTATTTAGTTATTTAGTTATTTAGTTATTAGTTATTTAGTTATTTAGTTATTTAGTTATTTAGTTATTTAGTTATTTAGTTATTTAGTTATTTAGTTATTTAGTTATTTAGTTATTTAGTTATTTAGTTATTTAGTTATTTAGTTATTTAGTTATTTAGTTATTTAGTTATTTAGTTATTTAGTTATTTAGTTATTTAGTTATTTAGTTATTTAGTTATTTAGTTATTTAGTTATTTAGTTATTTAGTTATTTAGTTATTTAGTTATTTAGTTATTTAGTTATTTAGTTATTTAGTTATTTAGTTATTTAGTTATTTAGTTATTTAGTTATTTAGTTATTTAGTTATTTAGTTATTTAGTTATTTAGTTATTTAGTTATTTAGTTATTTAGTTATTTAGTTATTTAGTTATTTAGTTATTTAGTTATTTAGTTATTTAGTTATTTAGTTATTTAGTTATTTAGTTATTTAGTTATTTAGTTATTTAGTTATTTAGTTATTTAGTTATTTAGTTATTTAGTTATTTAGTTATTTAGTTATTTAGTTATTTAGTTATTTAGTTATTTAGTTATTTAGTTTTTAGTTATTTAGTTATTTAGTTATTTGTTATTTAGTTATTTAGTTATTTAGTTATTTAGTTATTTAGTTATTTAGTTATTTAGTTATTTAGTTATTTAGTTATTTAGTTATTTAGTTATTTAGTTATTTAGTTATTTAGTTATTTAGTTATTTAGTTATTTAGTTATTAGTTATTTAGTTATTTAGTTATTTAGTTATTTAGTTATTTAGTTATTTAGTTATTTAGTTATTTAGTTATTTAGTTATTTATTTATTTAGTTATTTAGTTATTTAGTTATTTAGTTATTTAGTTATTTAGTTATTTAGTTATTTAGTTATTTAGTTATTTAGTTATTTAGTTATTTAGTTATTTATTTAGTTATTTAGTTATTTAGTTATTTAGTTATTTAGTTATTTAGTTATTTAGTTATTTAGTTATTTAGTTATTTAGTTATTTAGTTATTTAGTTATTTAGTTATTTAGTTATTTAGTTATTTAGTTATTTAGTTATTTAGTTATTTAGTTATTTAGTTATTTAGTTATTTAGTTATTTAGTTATTTAGTTATTTAGTTATTTAGTTATTTAGTTATTTAGTTATTTAGTTATTTAGTTATTTAGTTTTAGTTATTTAGTTATTTAGTTATTTAGTTTATTTAGTTATTTAGTTATTTAGTTATTTAGTTATTTAGTTATTTAGTTATTTAGTTATTTTAGTTATTTAGTTATTTAGTTATTTAGTTATTTAGTTATTTAGTTATTTAGTTATTTAGTTATTTAGTTATTTAGTTATTTAGTTATTTAGTTATTTAGTTATTTAGTTATTTAGTTATTTAGTTATTTAGTTATTTAGTTATTTAGTTATTTAGTTATTTAGTTATTTAGTTATTTAGTTATTTAGTTATTTAGTTATTTAGTTATTTAGTTATTTAGTTATTTAGTTATTTAGTTATTTAGTTATTTAGTTATTTAGTTATTTAGTTATTTAGTTATTTAGTTATTTAGTTATTTAGTTATTTAGTTATTTAGTTATTTAGTTATTTAGTTATTTAGTTATTAGTATTTAGTTATTTAGTTATTTAGTTATTTAGTTATTTAGTTATTTAGTTATTTAGTTATTTAGTTATTTAGTTATTTAGTTATTTAGTTATTTAGTTATTTAGTTATTTAGTTATTTAGTTATTTAGTTATTTAGTTATTTAGTTATTTAGTTATTTAGTTATTAGTTATTTAGTTATTTAGTTATTTAGTTATTTAGTTATTTAGTTATTTAGTTATTTAGTTATTTAGTTATTTAGTTATTTAGTTATTTAGTTATTTAGTTATTTAGTTATTTAGTTATTTAGTTATTTAGTTATTTAGTTATTTAGTATTTAGTTATTTAGTTATTTAGTTATTTAGTTATTTAGTTATTTAGTTATTTAGTTATTTAGTTATTTAGTTATTTAGTTATTTAGTTATTTAGTTATTTAGTTATTTAGTTATTTAGTTATTTAGTTATTTAGTTATTTAGTTATTTAGTATTAGTTATTTAGTTATTTAGTTATTTAGTTATTTAGTTATTTAGTTATTTAGTTATTTAGTTATTTAGTTATTTAGTTATTTAGTTATTTAGTTATTTAGTTATTTAGTTATTTAGTTATTTAGTTATTTAGTTATTTAGTTATTTAGTTATTTAGTTATTTAGTTATTTAGTTATTTAGTTTTTAGTTATTTAGTTATTTAGTTATTTAGTTATTTAGTTATTTAGTTATTTAGTTATTTAGTTATTTAGTTATTTAGTTATTTAGTTATTTAGTTATTTAGTTATTTAGTTATTTAGTTATTTAGTTATTTAGTTATTTAGTTATTTAGTTATTTAGTTATTTAGTTATTTAGTTATTTAGTTATTTAGTTATTTAGTTATTTAGTTATTTAGTTATTTAGTTATTTAGTTATTTAGTTATTTAGTTATTTAGTTATTTAGTTATTTAGTTATTTAGTTATTTAGTTATTTAGTTATTTAGTTATTTAGTTATTTAGTTATTTAGTTATTTAGTTATTTAGTTATTTAGTTATTTAGTTATTTAGTTATTTAGTA
>CALUEK010000357.1:0-43207 GCA_944039245.1 Nebria salina | reverse complement strand
TTAGTTATTTAGTTATTTAGTTATTTAGTTATTTAGTTATTTAGTTATTTAGTTATTTAGTTATTTAGTTATTTAGTTATTTAGTTATTTAGTTATTTAGTTATTTAGTTATTTAGTTATTTAGTTATTTAGTTATTTAGTTATTTAGTTATTTAGTTATTTAGTTATTTAGTTATTTAGTTATTTAGTTATTTAGTTATTTAGTTATTTAGTTATTTAGTTATTTAGTTATTTAGTTATTTAGTTATTTAGTTATTTAGTTATTTAGTTATTTAGTTATTTAGTTATTTAGTTATTTAGTTATTTAGTTATTTAGTTATTTAGTTATTTAGTTATTTAGTTATTTAGTTATTTAGTTATTTAGTTATTTAGTTATTTAGTTATTTAGTTATTTAGTTATTTAGTTATTTAGTTATTTAGTTATTTAGTTATTTAGTTATTTAGTTATTTAGTTATTTAGTTATTTAGTTATTTAGTTATTTAGTTATTTAGTTATTTAGTTATTTAGTTATTTAGTTATTTAGTTATTTAGTTATTTAGTTATTTAGTTATTTAGTTATTTAGTTATTTAGTTATTTAGTTATTTAGTTATTTAGTTATTTAGTTATTTAGTTATTTAGTTATTTAGTTATTTAGTTATTTAGTTATTTAGTTATTTAGTTATTTAGTTATTTAGTTATTTAGTTATTTAGTTATTTAGTTATTTAGTTATTTAGTTATTTAGTTATTTAGTTATTTAGTTATTTAGTTATTTAGTTATTTAGTTATTTAGTTATTTAGTTATTTAGTTATTTAGTTATTTAGTTATTTAGTTATTTAGTTATTTAGTTATTTAGTTATTTAGTTATTTAGTTATTTAGTTATTTAGTTATTTAGTTATTTAGTTATTTAGTTATTTAGTTATTTAGTTATTTAGTTATTTAGTTATTTAGTTATTTAGTTATTTAGTTATTTAGTTATTTAGTTATTTAGTTATTTAGTTATTTAGTTATTTAGTTATTTAGTTATTTAGTTATTTAGTTATTTAGTTATTTAGTTATTTAGTTATTTAGTTATTTAGTTATTTAGTTATTTAGTTATTTAGTTATTTAGTTATTTAGTTATTTAGTTATTTAGTTATTTAGTTATTTAGTTATTTAGTTATTTAGTTATTTAGTTATTTAGTTATTTAGTTATTTAGTTATTTAGTTATTTAGTTATTTAGTTATTTAGTTATTTAGTTATTTAGTTATTTAGTTATTTAGTTATTTAGTTATTTAGTTATTTAGTTATTTAGTTATTTAGTTATTTAGTTATTTAGTTATTTAGTTATTTAGTTATTTAGTTATTTAGTTATTTAGTTATTTAGTTATTTAGTTATTTAGTTATTTAGTTATTTAGTTATTTAGTTATTTAGTTATTTAGTTATTTAGTTATTTAGTTATTTAGTTATTTAGTTATTTAGTTATTTAGTTATTTAGTTATTTAGTTATTTAGTTATTTAGTTATTTAGTTATTTAGTTATTTAGTTATTTAGTTATTTAGTTATTTAGTTATTTAGTTATTTAGTTATTTAGTTATTTAGTTATTTAGTTATTTAGTTATTTAGTTATTTAGTTATTTAGTTATTTAGTTATTTAGTTATTTAGTTATTTAGTTATTTAGTTATTTAGTTATTTAGTTATTTAGTTATTTAGTTATTTAGTTATTTAGTTATTTAGTTTAGTTATTTAGTTGTTTAGTTATTTAGTTATTTAGTTATTTAGTTATTTAGTTATTTAGTTATTTAGTTATTTAGTTATTTAGTTATTTAGTTATTTAGTTATTTAGTTATTTAGTTATTTAGTTATTTAGTTATTTAGTTATTTAGTTATTTAGTTATTTAGTTATTTAGTTATTTAGTTATTTAGTTATTTAGTTATTTAGTTATTAGTTATTTAGTTATTTAGTTATTTAGTTATTTAGTTATTTAGTTATTTAGTTATTTAGTTATTTAGTTATTTAGTTATTTAGTTATTTAGTTATTTAGTTATTTAGTTATTTAGTTATTTAGTTATTTAGTTATTTAGTTATTTAGTTATTTAGTTATTTAGTTATTTAGTTATTTAGTTATTTAGTTATTTAGTTATTTAGTTATTTAGTTATTTAGTTATTTAGTTATTTAGTTATTTAGTTATTTAGTTATTTAGTTATTTAGTTATTTAGTTATTTAGTTATTTAGTTATTTAGTTATTTAGTTATTTAGTTATTTAGTTATTTAGTTATTTAGTTATTTAGTTATTTAGTTATTTAGTTATTTAGTTATTTAGTTATTTAGTTATTTAGTTATTTAGTTATTTAGTTATTTAGTTATTTAGTTATTTAGTTATTTAGTTATTTAGTTATTTAGTTATTTAGTTATTTAGTTATTTAGTTATTTAGTTATTTAGTTTATTTAGTTATTTAGTTATTTAGTTATTTAGTTATTTAGTTATTTAGTTATTTAGTTATTTAGTTATTTAGTTATTTAGTTATTTAGTTATTTAGTTATTTAGTTATTTAGTTATTTAGTTATTTAGTTATTTAGTTATTTAGTTATTTAGTTATTTAGTTATTTAGTTATTTAGTTATTTAGTTATTTAGTTATTTAGTTATTTAGTTATTTAGTTATTTAGTTATTTAGTTATTTAGTTATTTAGTTATTTAGTTATTTAGTTATTTAGTTATTTAGTTATTTAGTTATTTAGTTATTTAGTTATTTAGTTATTTAGTTATTTAGTTATTTAGTTATTTAGTTATTTAGTTATTTAGTTATTTAGTTATTTAGTTATTTAGTTATTTAGTTATTTAGTTATTTAGTTATTTAGTTATTTAGTTATTTAGTTATTTAGTTATTTAGTTATTTAGTTATTTAGTTATTTAGTTATTTAGTTATTTAGTTATTTAGTTATTTAGTTATTTAGTTATTTAGTTATTTAGTTATTTAGTTATTTAGTTATTTAGTTATTTAGTTATTTAGTTATTTAGTTATTTAGTTATTTAGTTATTTAGTTATTTAGTTATTTAGTTATTTAGTTATTTAGTTATTTAGTTATTTAGTTATTTAGTTATTTAGTTATTTAGTTATTTAGTTATTTAGTTATTTAGTTATTTAGTTATTTAGTTATTTAGTTATTTAGTTATTTAGTTATTTAGTTATTTAGTTATTTAGTTATTTAGTTATTTAGTTATTTAGTTATTTAGTTATTTAGTTATTTAGTTATTTAGTTATTTAGTTATTTAGTTATTTAGTTATTTAGTTATTTAGTTATTTAGTTATTTAGTTATTTAGTTATTTAGTTATTTAGTTATTTAGTTATTTAGTTATTTAGTTATTTAGTTATTTAGTTATTTAGTTATTTAGTTATTTAGTTATTTAGTTATTTAGTTATTTAGTTATTTAGTTATTTAGTTATTTAGTTATTTAGTTATTTAGTTATTTAGTTATTTAGTTATTTAGTTATTTAGTTATTTAGTTATTTAGTTATTTAGTTATTTAGTTATTTAGTTATTTAGTTATTTAGTTATTTAGTTATTTAGTTATTTAGTTATTTAGTTATTTAGTTATTTAGTTATTTAGTTATTTAGTTATTTAGTTATTTAGTTATTTAGTTATTTAGTTATTTAGTTATTTAGTTATTTAGTTATTTAGTTATTTAGTTATTTAGTTATTTAGTTATTTAGTTATTTAGTTATTTAGTTATTTAGTTATTTAGTTATTTAGTTATTTAGTTATTTAGTTATTTAGTTATTTAGTTATTTAGTTATTTAGTTATTTAGTTATTTAGTTATTTAGTTATTTAGTTATTTAGTTATTTAGTTATTTAGTTATTTAGTTATTTAGTTATTTAGTTATTTAGTTATTTAGTTATTTAGTTATTTAGTTATTTAGTTATTTAGTTATTTAGTTATTTAGTTATTTAGTTATTTAGTTATTTAGTTATTTAGTTATTTAGTTATTTAGTTATTTAGTTATTTAGTTATTTAGTTATTTAGTTATTTAGTTATTTAGTTATTTAGTTATTTAGTTATTTAGTTATTTAGTTATTTAGTTATTTAGTTATTTAGTTATTTAGTTATTTAGTTATTTAGTTATTTAGTTATTTAGTTATTTAGTTATTTAGTTATTTAGTTATTTAGTTATTTAGTTATTTAGTTATTTAGTTATTTAGTTATTTAGTTATTTAGTTATTTAGTTATTTAGTTATTTAGTTATTTAGTTATTTAGTTATTTAGTTATTTAGTTATTTAGTTATTTAGTTATTTAGTTATTTAGTTATTTAGTTATTTAGTTATTTAGTTATTTAGTTATTTAGTTATTTAGTTATTTAGTTATTTAGTTATTTAGTTATTTAGTTATTTAGTTATTTAGTTATTTAGTTATTTAGTTATTTAGTTATTTAGTTATTTAGTTATTTAGTTATTTAGTTATTTAGTTATTTAGTTATTTAGTTATTTAGTTATTTAGTTATTTAGTTATTTAGTTATTTAGTTATTTAGTTATTTAGTTATTTAGTTATTTAGTTATTTAGTTATTTAGTTATTTAGTTATTTAGTTATTTAGTTATTTAGTTATTTAGTTATTTAGTTATTTAGTTATTTAGTTATTTAGTTATTTAGTTATTTAGTTATTTAGTTATTTAGTTATTTAGTTATTTAGTTATTTAGTTATTTAGTTATTTAGTTATTTAGTTATTTAGTTATTTAGTTATTTAGTTATTTAGTTATTTAGTTATTTAGTTATTTAGTTATTTAGTTATTTAGTTATTTAGTTATTTAGTTATTTAGTTATTTAGTTATTTAGTTATTTAGTTATTTAGTTATTTAGTTATTTAGTTATTTAGTTATTTAGTTATTTAGTTATTTAGTTATTTAGTTATTTAGTTATTTAGTTATTTAGTTATTTAGTTATTTAGTTATTTAGTTATTTAGTTATTTAGTTATTTAGTTATTTAGTTATTTAGTTATTTAGTTATTTAGTTATTTAGTTATTTAGTTATTTAGTTATTTAGTTATTTAGTTATTTAGTTATTTAGTTATTTAGTTATTTAGTTATTTAGTTATTTAGTTATTTAGTTATTTAGTTATTTAGTTATTTAGTTATTTAGTTATTTAGTTATTTAGTTATTTAGTTATTTAGTTATTTAGTTATTTAGTTATTTAGTTATTTAGTTATTTAGTTATTTAGTTATTTAGTTATTTAGTTATTTAGTTATTTAGTTATTTAGTTATTTAGTTATTTAGTTATTTAGTTATTTAGTTATTTAGTTATTTAGTTATTAGTTATTTAGTTATTTAGTTATTTAGTTATTTAGTTATTTAGTTATTTAGTTATTTAGTTATTTAGTTATTTAGTTATTTAGTTATTTAGTTATTTAGTTATTTAGTTATTTAGTTATTTAGTTATTTAGTTATTTAGTTATTTAGTTATTTAGTTATTTAGTTATTTAGTTATTTAGTTATTTAGTTATTTAGTTATTTAGTTATTTAGTTATTTAGTTATTTAGTTATTTAGTTATTTAGTTATTTAGTTATTTAGTTATTTAGTTATTTAGTTATTTAGTTATTTAGTTATTTAGTTATTTAGTTATTTAGTTATTTAGTTATTTAGTTATTTAGTTATTTAGTTATTTAGTTATTTAGTTATTTAGTTATTTAGTTATTTAGTTATTTAGTTATTTAGTTATTTAGTTATTTAGTTATTTAGTTATTTAGTTATTTAGTTATTTAGTTATTTAGTTATTTAGTTATTTAGTTATTTAGTTATTTAGTTATTTAGTTATTTAGTTATTTAGTTATTTAGTTATTTAGTTATTTAGTTATTTAGTTATTTAGTTATTTAGTTATTTAGTTATTTAGTTATTTAGTTATTTAGTTATTTAGTTATTTAGTTATTTAGTTATTTAGTTATTTAGTTATTTAGTTATTTAGTTATTTAGTTATTTAGTTATTTAGTTATTTAGTTATTTAGTTATTTAGTTATTTAGTTATTTAGTTATTTAGTTATTTAGTTATTTAGTTATTTAGTTATTTAGTTATTTAGTTATTTAGTTATTTAGTTATTTAGTTATTTAGTTATTTAGTTATTTAGTTATTTAGTTATTTAGTTATTTAGTTATTTAGTTATTTAGTTATTTAGTTATTTAGTTATTTAGTTATTTAGTTATTTAGTTATTTAGTTATTTAGTTATTTAGTTATTTAGTTATTTAGTTATTTAGTTATTTAGTTATTTAGTTATTTAGTTATTTAGTTATTTAGTTATTTAGTTATTTAGTTATTTAGTTATTTAGTTATTTAGTTATTTAGTTATTTAGTTATTTAGTTATTTAGTTATTTAGTTATTTAGTTATTTAGTTATTTAGTTATTTAGTTATTTAGTTATTTAGTTATTTAGTTATTTAGTTATTTAGTTATTTAGTTATTTAGTTATTTAGTTATTTAGTTATTTAGTTATTTAGTTATTTAGTTATTTAGTTATTTAGTTATTTAGTTATTTAGTTATTTAGTTATTTAGTTATTTAGTTATTTAGTTATTTAGTTATTTAGTTATTTAGTTATTTAGTTATTTAGTTATTTAGTTATTTAGTTATTTAGTTATTTAGTTATTTAGTTATTTAGTTATTTAGTTATTTAGTTATTTAGTTATTTAGTTATTTAGTTATTTAGTTATTTAGTTATTTAGTTATTTAGTTATTTAGTTATTTAGTTATTTAGTTATTTAGTTATTTAGTTATTTAGTTATTTAGTTATTTAGTTATTTAGTTATTTAGTTATTTAGTTATTTAGTTATTTAGTTATTTAGTTATTTAGTTATTTAGTTATTTAGTTATTTAGTTATTTAGTTATTTAGTTATTTAGTTATTTAGTTATTTAGTTATTTAGTTATTTAGTTATTTAGTTATTTAGTTATTTAGTTATTTAGTTATTTAGTTATTTAGTTATTTAGTTATTTAGTTATTTAGTTATTTAGTTATTTAGTTATTTAGTTATTTAGTTATTTAGTTATTTAGTTATTTAGTTATTTAGTTATTTAGTTATTTAGTTATTTAGTTATTTAGTTATTTAGTTATTTAGTTATTTAGTTATTTAGTTATTTAGTTATTTAGTTATTTAGTTATTTAGTTATTTAGTTATTTAGTTATTTAGTTATTTAGTTATTTAGTTATTTAGTTATTTAGTTATTTAGTTATTTAGTTATTTAGTTATTTAGTTATTTAGTTATTTAGTTATTTAGTTATTTAGTTATTTAGTTATTTAGTTATTTAGTTATTTAGTTATTTAGTTATTTAGTTATTTAGTTATTTAGTTATTTAGTTATTTAGTTATTTAGTTATTTAGTTATTTAGTTATTTAGTTATTTAGTTATTTAGTTATTTAGTTATTTAGTTATTTAGTTATTTAGTTATTTAGTTATTTAGTTATTTAGTTATTTAGTTATTTAGTTATTTAGTTATTTAGTTATTTAGTTATTTAGTTATTTAGTTATTTAGTTATTTAGTTATTTAGTTATTTAGTTATTTAGTTATTTAGTTATTTAGTTATTTAGTTATTTAGTTATTTAGTTATTTAGTTATTTAGTTATTTAGTTATTTAGTTATTTAGTTATTTAGTTATTTAGTTATTTAGTTATTTAGTTATTTAGTTATTTAGTTATTTAGTTATTTAGTTATTTAGTTATTTAGTTATTTAGTTATTTAGTTATTTAGTTATTTAGTTATTTAGTTATTTAGTTATTTAGTTATTTAGTTATTTAGTTATTTAGTTATTTAGTTATTTAGTTATTTAGTTATTTAGTTATTTAGTTATTTAGTTATTTAGTTATTTAGTTATTTAGTTATTTAGTTATTTAGTTATTTAGTTATTTAGTTATTTAGTTATTTAGTTATTTAGTTATTTAGTTATTTAGTTATTTAGTTATTTAGTTATTTAGTTATTTAGTTATTTAGTTATTTAGTTATTTAGTTATTTAGTTATTTAGTTATTTAGTTATTTAGTTATTTAGTTATTTAGTTATTTAGTTATTTAGTTATTTAGTTATTTAGTTATTTAGTTATTTAGTTATTTAGTTATTTAGTTATTTAGTTATTTAGTTATTTAGTTATTTAGTTATTTAGTTATTTAGTTATTTAGTTATTTAGTTATTTAGTTATTTAGTTATTTAGTTATTTAGTTATTTAGTTATTTAGTTATTTAGTTATTTAGTTATTTAGTTATTTAGTTATTTAGTTATTTAGTTATTTAGTTATTTAGTTATTTAGTTATTTAGTTATTTAGTTATTTAGTTATTTAGTTATTTAGTTATTTAGTTATTTAGTTATTTAGTTATTTAGTTATTTAGTTATTTAGTTATTTAGTTATTTAGTTATTTAGTTATTTAGTTATTTAGTTATTTAGTTATTTAGTTATTTAGTTATTTAGTTATTTAGTTATTTAGTTATTTAGTTATTTAGTTATTTAGTTATTTAGTTATTTAGTTATTTAGTTATTTAGTTATTTAGTTATTTAGTTATTTAGTTATTTAGTTATTTAGTTATTTAGTTATTTAGTTATTTAGTTATTTAGTTATTTAGTTATTTAGTTATTTAGTTATTTAGTTATTTAGTTATTTAGTTATTTAGTTATTTAGTTATTTAGTTATTTAGTTATTTAGTTATTTAGTTATTTAGTTATTTAGTTATTTAGTTATTTAGTTATTTAGTTATTTAGTTATTTAGTTATTTAGTTATTTAGTTATTTAGTTATTTAGTTATTTAGTTATTTAGTTATTTAGTTATTTAGTTATTTAGTTATTTAGTTATTTAGTTTATTTAGTTATTTAGTTATTTAGTTATTTAGTTATTTAGTTATTTAGTTATTTAGTTATTTAGTTATTTAGTTATTTAGTTATTTAGTTATTTAGTTATTTAGTTATTTAGTTATTTAGTTATTTAGTTATTTAGTTATTTAGTTATTTAGTTATTTAGTTATTAGTTATTTAGTTATTTAGTTATTTAGTTATTTAGTTATTTAGTTATTTAGTTATTTAGTTATTTAGTTATTTAGTTATTTAGTTATTTAGTTATTTAGTTATTTAGTTATTTAGTTAGTTAGTTATTTAGTTATTTAGTTATTTAGTTATTTAGTTATTTAGTTATTTAGTTATTTTAGTTATTTAGTTATTTAGTTATTTAGTTATTTAGTTATTTAGTTATTTAGTTATTTTAGTTATTTAGTTATTTAGTTATTTAGTTATTTAGTTATTTAGTTATTTAGTTATTTAGTTATTTAGTTATTTAGTTATTTAGTTATTTAGTTATTTAGTTATTTAGTTATTTAGTTATTTAGTTATTTAGTTATTTAGTTATTTAGTTATTTAGTTATTTAGTTATTTAGTGTATTTAGTTATTTAGTTATTTAGTTATTTAGTTATTTAGTTATTTAGTTATTTTAGTTATTTAGTTATTTAGTTATTTAGTTATTTAGTTATTTAGTTATTTAGTTATTTAGTTATTTAGTTATTTAGTTATTTAGTTATTAGTTATTTAGTTATTTAGTTATTTAGTTATTTAGTTATTTAGTTATTTAGTTATTTAGTTATTTAGTTATTTAGTTATTTAGTTATTTAGTTATTTAGTTATTTAGTTATTTAGTTATTTAGTTATTTAGTTATTTAGTTATTTAGTTATTTATAGTTATTTAGTTATTTAGTTATTTAGTTATTTAGTTATTTAGTTATATTTAGTTATTTAGTTATTTAGTTATTTAGTTATTTAGTTATTTAGTTATTTAGTTATTTAGTTATTTAGTTATTTAGTTATTTAGTTATTTAGTTATTTAGTTATTTAGTTATTTAGTTATTTAGTTATTTAGTTATTTAGTTATTTAGTTATTTAGTTATTTAGTTATTTAGTTATTTAGTTATTTAGTATTAGTTATTTAGTTATTTAGTTATTTAGTTATTTAGTTATTTAGTTATTTAGTTATTTAGTTATTTAGTTATCTTAGTTATTTAGTTATTTAGTTATTTAGTTATTTAGTTATTTAGTTATTTAGTTATTTAGTTATTTAGTTATTTAGTTATTATAACTAAATAACTAAATAACTAAATAACTAAATAACTAAATAACTAAATAACTAAATAACTAAATAACTAAATAACTAAATAACTAAATAACTAATACTAATAACTAAATAACTAAATAACTAAATAACTAAATAACTAAATAACTAAATAACTAAATAACTAAATAACTAAATAACTAAATAACTAAATAACTAAATAACTAAATAACTAAATAACTAAATAACTAAATAACTAAATAACTAAATAACTAAATAACTAAATAACTAAATAACTAAATAACTAAATAACTAAATAACTAAATAACTAAATAACTAAATAACTAAATAACTAAATAACTAAATAACTAAATAACTAAATAACTAAATAACTAAATAACTAAATAACTAAATAACTAAATAACTAAATAACTAAATAACTAAATAACTAAATAACTAAATAACTAAATAACTAAATAACTAAATAACTAAATAACTAAATAACTAAATAACTAAATAACTAAATAACTAAATAACTAAATAACTAAATAACTAAATAACTAAATAACTAAATAACTAAATAACTAAATAACTAAATAACTAAATAACTAAATAACTAAATAACTAAATAACTAAATAACTAAATAACTAAATAACTAAATAACTAAATAACTAAATAACTAAATAACTAAATAACTAAATAACTAAATAACTAAATAACTAAATAACTAAATAACTAAATAACTAAATAACTAAATAACTAAATAACTAAATAACTAAATAACTAAATAACTAAATAACTAAATAACTAAATAACTAAATAACTAAATAACTAAATAACTAAATAACTAAATAACTAAATAACTAAATAACTAAATAACTAAATAACTAAATAACTAAATAACTAAATAACTAAATAACTAAATAACTAAATAACTAAATAACTAAATAACTAAATAACTAAATAACTAAATAACTAAATAACTAAATAACTAAATAACTAAATAACTAAATAACTAAATAACTAAATAACTAAATAACTAAATAACTAAATAACTAAATAACTAAATAACTAAATAACTAAATAACTAAATAACTAAATAACTAAATAACTAAATAACTAAATAACTAAATAACTAAATAACTAAATAACTAAATAACTAAATAACTAAATAACTAAATAACTAAATAACTAAATAACTAAATAACTAAATAACTAAATAACTAAATAACTAAATAACTAAATAACTAAATAACTAAATAACTAAATAACTAAATAACTAAATAACTAAATAACTAAATAACTAAATAACTAAATAACTAAATAACTAAATAACTAAATAACTAAATAACTAAATAACTAAATAACTAAATAACTAAATAACTAAATAACTAAATAACTAAATAACTAAATAACTAAATAACTAAATAACTAAATAACTAAATAACTAAATAACTAAATAACTAAATAACTAAATAACTAAATAACTAAATAACTAAATAACTAAATAACTAAATAACTAAATAACTAAATAACTAAATAACTAAATAACTAAATAACTAAATAACTAAATAACTAAATAACTAAATAACTAAATAACTAAATAACTAAATAACTAAATAACTAAATAACTAAATAACTAAATAACTAAATAACTAAATAACTAAATAACTAAATAACTAAATAACTAAATAACTAAATAACTAAATAACTAAATAACTAAATAACTAAATAACTAAATAACTAAATAACTAAATAACTAAATAACTAAATAACTAAATAACTAAATAACTAAATAACTAAATAACTAAATAACTAAATAACTAAATAACTAAATAACTAAATAACTAAATAACTAAATAACTAAATAACTAAATAACTAAATAACTAAATAACTAAATAACTAAATAACTAAATAACTAAATAACTAAATAACTAAATAACTAAATAACTAAATAACTAAATAACTAAATAACTAAATAACTAAATAACTAAATAACTAAATAACTAAATAACTAAATAACTAAATAACTAAATAACTAAATAACTAAATAACTAAATAACTAAATAACTAAATAACTAAATAACTAAATAACTAAATAACTAAATAACTAAATAACTAAATAACTAAATAACTAAATAACTAAATAACTAAATAACTAAATAACTAAATAACTAAATAACTAAATAACTAAATAACTAAATAACTAAATAACTAAATAACTAAATAACTAAATAACTAAATAACTAAATAACTAAATAACTAAATAACTAAATAACTAAATAACTAAATAACTAAATAACTAAATAACTAAATAACTAAATAACTAAATAACTAAATAACTAAATAACTAAATAACTAAATAACTAAATAACTAAATAACTAAATAACTAAATAACTAAATAACTAAATAACTAAATAACTAAATAACTAAATAACTAAATAACTAAATAACTAAATAACTAAATAACTAAATAACTAAATAACTAAATAACTAAATAACTAAATAACTAAATAACTAAATAACTAAATAACTAAATAACTAAATAACTAAATAACTAAATAACTAAATAACTAAATAACTAAATAACTAAATAACTAAATAACTAAATAACTAAATAACTAAATAACTAAATAACTAAATAACTAAATAACTAAATAACTAAATAACTAAATAACTAAATAACTAAACTAAATAACTAAATAACTAAATAACTAAATAACTAAATAACTAAATAATAACTAAATAACTAAATAACTAACTAAATAACTAAATAACTAAATAACTAAATAACTAAATAACTAAATAACTAAATAACTAAATAACTAAATAACTAAATAACTAAATAACTAAATAACTAAATAACTAAATAACTAAATAACTAAATAACTAAATAACTAAATAACTAAATAACTAAATAACTAAATAACTAAATAACTAAATAACTAAATAACTAAATAACTAAATAACTAAATAACTAAATAACTAAATAACTAAATAACTAAATAACTAAATAACTAAATAACTAAATAACTAAATAACTAAATAACTAAATAACTAAATAACTAAATAACTAAATAACTAAATAACTAAATAACTAAATAACTAAATAACTAAATAACTAAATAACTAAATAACTAAATAACTAAATAACTAAATAACTAAATAACTAAATAACTAAATAACTAAATAACTAAATAACTAAATAACTAAATAACTAAATAACTAAATAACTAAATAACTAAATAACTAAATAACTAAATAACTAAATAACTAAATAACTAAATAACTAAATAACTAAATAACTAAATAACTAAATAACTAAATAACTAAATAACTAAATAACTAAATAACTAAATAACTAAATAACTAAATAACTAAATAACTAAATAACTAAATAACTAAATAACTAAATAACTAAATAACTAAATAACTAAATAACTAAATAACTAAATAACTAAATAACTAAATAACTAAATAACTAAATAACTAAATAACTAAATAACTAAATAACTAAATAACTAAATAACTAAATAACTAAATAACTAAATAACTAAATAACTAAATAACTAAATAACTAAATAACTAAATAACTAAATAACTAAATAACTAAATAACTAAATAACTAAATAACTAAATAACTAAATAACTAAATAACTAAATAACTAAATAACTAAATAACTAAATAACTAAATAACTAAATAACTAAATAACTAAATAACTAAATAACTAAATAACTAAATAACTAAATAACTAAATAACTAAATAACTAAATAACTAAATAACTAAATAACTAAATAACTAAATAACTAAATAACTAAATAACTAAATAACTAAATAACTAAATAACTAAATAACTAAATAACTAAATAACTAAATAACTAAATAACTAAATAACTAAATAACTAAATAACTAAATAACTAAATAACTAAATAACTAAATAACTAAATAACTAAATAACTAAATAACTAAATAACTAAATAACTAAATAACTAAATAACTAAATAACTAAATAACTAAATAACTAAATAACTAAATAACTAAATAACTAAATAACTAAATAACTAAATAACTAAATAACTAAATAACTAAATAACTAAATAACTAAATAACTAAATAACTAAATAACTAAATAACTAAATAACTAAATAACTAAATAACTAAATAACTAAATAACTAAATAACTAAATAACTAAATAACTAAATAACTAAATAACTAAATAACTAAATAACTAAATAACTAAATAACTAAATAACTAAATAACTAAATAACTAAATAACTAAATAACTAAATAACTAAATAACTAAATAACTAAATAACTAAATAACTAAATAACTAAATAACTAAATAACTAAATAACTAAATAACTAAATAACTAAATAACTAAATAACTAAATAACTAAATAACTAAATAACTAAATAACTAAATAACTAAATAACTAAATAACTAAATAACTAAATAACTAAATAACTAAATAACTAAATAACTAAATAACTAAATAACTAAATAACTAAATAACTAAATAACTAAATAACTAAATAACTAAATAACTAAATAACTAAATAACTAAATAACTAAATAACTAAATAACTAAATAACTAAATAACTAAATAACTAAATAACTAAATAACTAAATAACTAAATAACTAAATAACTAAATAACTAAATAACTAAATAACTAAATAACTAAATAACTAAATAACTAAATAACTAAATAACTAAATAACTAAATAACTAAATAACTAAATAACTAAATAACTAAATAACTAAATAACTAAATAACTAAATAACTAAATAACTAAATAACTAAATAACTAAATAACTAAATAACTAAATAACTAAATAACTAAATAACTAAATAACTAAATAACTAAATAACTAAATAACTAAATAACTAAATAACTAAATAACTAAATAACTAAATAACTAAATAACTAAATAACTAAATAACTAAATAACTAAATAACTAAATAACTAAATAACTAAATAACTAAATAACTAAATAACTAAATAACTAAATAACTAAATAACTAAATAACTAAATAACTAAATAACTAAATAACTAAATAACTAAATAACTAAATAACTAAATAACTAAATAACTAAATAACTAAATAACTAAATAACTAAATAACTAAATAACTAAATAACTAAATAACTAAATAACTAAATAACTAAATAACTAAATAACTAAATAACTAAATAACTAAATAACTAAATAACTAAATAACTAAATAACTAAATAACTAAATAACTAAATAACTAAATAACTAAATAACTAAATAACTAAATAACTAAATAACTAAATAACTAAATAACTAAATAACTAAATAACTAAATAACTAAATAACTAAATAACTAAATAACTAAATAACTAAATAACTAAATAACTAAATAACTAAATAACTAAATAACTAAATAACTAAATAACTAAATAACTAAATAACTAAATAACTAAATAACTAAATAACTAAATAACTAAATAACTAAATAACTAAATAACTAAATAACTAAATAACTAAATAACTAAATAACTAAATAACTAAATAACTAAATAACTAAATAACTAAATAACTAAATAACTAAATAACTAAATAACTAAATAACTAAATAACTAAATAACTAAATAACTAAATAACTAAATAACTAAATAACTAAATAACTAAATAACTAAATAACTAAATAACTAAATAACTAAATAACTAAATAACTAAATAACTAAATAACTAAATAACTAAATAACTAAATAACTAAATAACTAAATAACTAAATAACTAAATAACTAAATAACTAAATAACTAAATAACTAAATAACTAAATAACTAAATAACTAAATAACTAAATAACTAAATAACTAAATAACTAAATAACTAAATAACTAAATAACTAAATAACTAAATAACTAAATAACTAAATAACTAAATAACTAAATAACTAAATAACTAAATAACTAAATAACTAAATAACTAAATAACTAAATAACTAAATAACTAAATAACTAAATAACTAAATAACTAAATAACTAAATAACTAAATAACTAAATAACTAAATAACTAAATAACTAAATAACTAAATAACTAAATAACTAAATAACTAAATAACTAAATAACTAAATAACTAAATAACTAAATAACTAAATAACTAAATAACTAAATAACTAAATAACTAAATAACTAAATAACTAAATAACTAAATAACTAAATAACTAAATAACTAAATAACTAAATAACTAAATAACTAAATAACTAAATAACTAAATAACTAAATAACTAAATAACTAAATAACTAAATAACTAAATAACTAAATAACTAAATAACTAAATAACTAAATAACTAAATAACTAAATAACTAAATAACTAAATAACTAAATAACTAAATAACTAAATAACTAAATAACTAAATAACTAAATAACTAAATAACTAAATAACTAAATAACTAAATAACTAAATAACTAAATAACTAAATAACTAAATAACTAAATAACTAAATAACTAAATAACTAAATAACTAAATAACTAAATAACTAAATAACTAAATAACTAAATAACTAAATAACTAAATAACTAAATAACTAAATAACTAAATAACTAAATAACTAAATAACTAAATAACTAAATAACTAAATAACTAAATAACTAAATAACTAAATAACTAAATAACTAAATAACTAAATAACTAAATAACTAAATAACTAAATAACTAAATAACTAAATAACTAAATAACTAAATAACTAAATAACTAAATAACTAAATAACTAAATAACTAAATAACTAAATAACTAAATAACTAAATAACTAAATAACTAAATAACTAAATAACTAAATAACTAAATAACTAAATAACTAAATAACTAAATAACTAAATAACTAAATAACTAAATAACTAAATAACTAAATAACTAAATAACTAAATAACTAAATAACTAAATAACTAAATAACTAAATAACTAAATAACTAAATAACTAAATAACTAAATAACTAAATAACTAAATAACTAAATAACTAAATAACTAAATAACTAAATAACTAAATAACTAAATAACTAAATAACTAAATAACTAAATAACTAAATAACTAAATAACTAAATAACTAAATAACTAAATAACTAAATAACTAAATAACTAAATAACTAAATAACTAAATAACTAAATAACTAAATAACTAAATAACTAAATAACTAAATAACTAAATAACTAAATAACTAAATAACTAAATAACTAAATAACTAAATAACTAAATAACTAAATAACTAAATAACTAAATAACTAAATAACTAAATAACTAAATAACTAAATAACTAAATAACTAAATAACTAAATAACTAAATAACTAAATAACTAAATAACTAAATAACTAAATAACTAAATAACTAAATAACTAAATAACTAAATAACTAAATAACTAAATAACTAAATAACTAAATAACTAAATAACTAAATAACTAAATAACTAAATAACTAAATAACTAAATAACTAAATAACTAAATAACTAAATAACTAAATAACTAAATAACTAAATAACTAAATAACTAAATAACTAAATAACTAAATAACTAAATAACTAAATAACTAAATAACTAAATAACTAAATAACTAAACTAAATAACTAAATAACTAAATAACTAAATAACTAAATAACTAAATAACTAAATAACTAAATAACTAAATAACTAAATAACTAAATAACTAAATAACTAAATAACTAAATAACTAAATAACTAAATAACTAAATAACTAAATAACTAAATAACTAAATAACTAAATAACTAAATAACTAAATAACTAAATAACTAAATAACTAAATAACTAAATAACTAAATAACTAAATAACTAAATAACTAAATAACTAAATAACTAAATAACTAAATAACTAAATAACTAAATAACTAAATAACTAAATAACTAAATAACTAAATAACTAAATAACTAAATAACTAAATAACTAAATAACTAAATAACTAAATAACTAAATAACTAAATAACTAAATAACTAAATAACTAAATAACTAAATAACTAAATAACTAAATAACTAAATAACTAAATAACTAAATAACTAAATAACTAAATAACTAAATAACTAAATAACTAAATAACTAAATAACTAAATAACTAAATAACTAAATAACTAAATAACTAAATAACTAAATAACTAAATAACTAAATAACTAAATAACTAAATAACTAAATAACTAAATAACTAAATAACTAAATAACTAAATAACTAAATAACTAAATAACTAAATAACTAAATAACTAAATAACTAAATAACTAAATAACTAAATAACTAAATAACTAAATAACTAAATAACTAAATAACTAAATAACTCAATAACTAAATAACTAAATAACTAAATAACTAAATAACTAAATAACTAAATAACTAAATAACTAAATAACTAAATAACTAAATAACTAAATAACTAAATAACTAAATAACTAAATAACTAAATAACTAAATAACTAAATAACTAAATAACTAAATAACTAAATAACTAAATAACTAAATAACTAAATAACTAAATAACTAAATAACTAAATAACTAAATAACTAAATAACTAAATAACTAAATAACTAAATAACTAAATAACTAAATAACTAAATAACTAAATAACTAAATAACTAAATAACTAAATAACTAAATAACTAAATAACTAAATAACTAAATAACTAAATAACTAAATAACTAAATAACTAAATAACTAAATAACTAAATAACTAAATAACTAAAAATAACTAAATAACTAAATAACTAAATAACTAAACTAACTAAAATAACTAAATAACTAAATAACTAAATAACTAAATAACTAAATAACTAAATAACTAAATAACTAAATAACTAAATAACTAAATAACTAAATAACTAAATAACTAAATAACTAAATAACTAAATAACTAAATAACTAAATAACTAAATAACTAAATAACTAAATAACTAAATAACTAAATAACTAAATAACTAAATAACTAAATAACTAAATAACTAAATAACTAAATAACTAAATAACTAAATAACTAAATAACTAAATAACTAAATAACTAAATAACTAAATAACTAAATAACTAAATAACTAAATAACTAAATAACTAAATAACTAAATAACTAAATAACTAAATAACTAAATAACTAAATAACTAAATAACTAAATAACTAAATAACTAAATAACTAAATAACTAAATAACTAAATAACTAAATAACTAAATAACTAAATAACTAAATAACTAAATAACTAAATAACTAAATAACTAAATAACTAAATAACTAAATAACTAAATAACTAAATAACTAAATAACTAAATAACTAAATAACTAAATAACTAAATAACTAAATAACTAAATAACTAAATAACTAAATAACTAAATAACTAAATAACTAAATAACTAAATAACTAAATAACTAAATAACTAAATAACTAAATAACTAAATAACTAAATAACTAAATAACTAAATAACTAAATAACTAAATAACTAAATAACTAAATAACTAAATAACTAAATAACTAAATAACTAAATAACTAAATAACTAAATAACTAAATAACTAAATAACTAAATAACTAAATAACTAAATAACTAAATAACTAAATAACTAAATAACTAAATAACTAAATAACTAAATAACTAAATAACTAAATAACTAAATAACTAAATAACTAAATAACTAAATAACTAAATAACTAAATAACTAAATAACTAAATAACTAAATAACTAAATAACTAAATAACTAAATAACTAAATAACTAAATAACTAAATAACTAAATAACTAAATAACTAAATAACTAAATAACTAAATAACTAAATAACTAAATAACTAAATAACTAAATAACTAAATAACTAAATAACTAAATAACTAAATAACTAAATAACTAAATAACTAAATAACTAAATAACTAAATAACTAAATAACTAAATAACTAAATAACTAAATAACTAAATAACTAAATAACTAAATAACTAAATAACTAAATAACTAAATAACTAAATAACTAAATAACTAAATAACTAAATAACTAAATAACTAAATAACTAAATAACTAAATAACTAAATAACTAAATAACTAAATAACTAAATAACTAAATAACTAAATAACTAAATAACTAAATAACTAAATAACTAAATAACTAAATAACTAAATAACTAAATAACTAAATAACTAAATAACTAAATAACTAAATAACTAAATAACTAAATAACTAAATAACTAAATAACTAAATAACTAAATAACTAAATAACTAAATAACTAAATAACTAAATAACTAAATAACTAAATAACTAAATAACTAAATAACTAAATAACTAAATAACTAAATAACTAAATAACTAAATAACTAAATAACTAAATAACTAAATAACTAAATAACTAAATAACTAAATAACTAAATAACTAAATAACTAAATAACTAAATAACTAAATAACTAAATAACTAAATAACTAAATAACTAAATAACTAAATAACTAAATAACTAAATAACTAAATAACTAAATAACTAAATAACTAAATAACTAAATAACTAAATAACTAAATAACTAAATAACTAAATAACTAAATAACTAAATAACTAAATAACTAAATAACTAAATAACTAAATAACTAAATAACTAAATAACTAAATAACTAAATAACTAAATAACTAAATAACTAAATAACTAAATAACTAAATAACTAAATAACTAAATAACTAAATAACTAAATAACTAAATAACTAAATAACTAAATAACTAAATAACTAAATAACTAAATAACTAAATAACTAAATAACTAAATAACTAAATAACTAAATAACTAAATAACTAAATAACTAAATAACTAAATAACTAAATAACTAAATAACTAAATAACTAAATAACTAAATAACTAAATAACTAAATAACTAAATAACTAAATAACTAAATAACTAAATAACTAAATAACTAAATAACTAAATAACTAAATAACTAAATAACTAAATAACTAAATAACTAAATAACTAAATAACTAAATAACTAAATAACTAAATAACTAAATAACTAAATAACTAAATAACTAAATAACTAAATAACTAAATAACTAAATAACTAAATAACTAAATAACTAAATAACTAAATAACTAAATAACTAAATAACTAAATAACTAAATAACTAAATAACTAAATAACTAAATAACTAAATAACTAAATAACTAAATAACTAAATAACTAAATAACTAAATAACTAAATAACTAAATAACTAAATAACTAAATAACTAAATAACTAAATAACTAAATAACTAAATAACTAAATAACTAAATAACTAAATAACTAAATAACTAAATAACTAAATAACTAAATAACTAAATAACTAAATAACTAAATAACTAAATAACCAAATAACTAAATAACTAAATAACTAAATAACTAAATAACTAAATGTTGGAATTAACAATTATATAGTTGGCGGGTGTGCAACTGTTTTAAAAATAAAAACCAATTACTATTTTTCATTGATTCAATTCTTGTTGGTAAAAACAGTCAGTCTGTCTTTTGTATAATATTTAAATAAACGTAATTAATTTAAATAGCGTCTTTATTCTTACACTGCCACTTCTAACAGGTTATGGGCCCAGGTAAGGATATTGAGTAACAGAATATTTGTTACTTGTATAAATATTAAAAAAAAAAAAAAAAAACGGAAGTGCGCGAAAATCATAAATTTAAAAATGATGGACGAAGTTGAAAAATATCGAATCCCGCTGTTCGACGGGACCAACTTCGGAAATTGGAAATTTAGAATCGAGACGCTTTTGGTGGAAATGGATCTGATTAATTACATTCATACGAAGCACACGGAAATGGAAATTACGGAACAGGACGACAACGAAGAAGTACGTGGGCGCAAGCTGGAACAACAGAATGCAAATACAAAAGCTGATCGGAAGTGCAAATCTCAAATAATCCAAAGGATTGCTGATAGTCACCTTGAGTATGCGAAGGACAAGGAAACTGCTTTTGATTTGTGGAATTCTCTATGTAACGTTTTCGAACGAAAAGGTTTGGCCAGTCAATTGCTATTACGTAAGTCACTCCTTACTATGAAATATAATATCTCGAATGAATTATTGTCTCACCATTACTTAAAATTTGACAAAATGATCAGAGAACTGAAAAACACAGGAGCTACCCTGGAAGAATCTGATGTGATTTGTCATTTGTTGTTAACAATGCCCAAAGAATATAATAATGTTGTAACTGCTCTTGAAACGTTGTCTGCCGACGACTTATCGTTGAGTTTTGTTAAAAATAGACTTCTTGACGAGGAATCGAAACGAGAAGATTATCGTAAAAATAAAATTTTTGTCGTGTCACCCTCTAATGCTTTTTCATCCCAAGCCAATTCCTACTCGTCAAATGGAAACAGAAATTTTCGAAAGCCTAGTTATAGTGATATAAATACAAAGTTTAATTTTCAGTGCCATAATTGTGGGCAATGGGGACACAAAAGGACTGAGTGTCGGAAAAACAAACGACCATCCCAGTCAAATCGAAGCTCCGCTCATTTGGCAACTGATTACAACGAACAAGATGACCCCGATGAGCCATATTTCTGTTTGACAACTGATACAATTGACTTGGTAGGGACAAACAGCAATTGGATTCTGGATTCAGGTGCGACCGAACATCTCGTGAGCTCTGAATCACTCGTCACAAATATGAGGAAACTCAAAATCCCCATAAGAATAAAAATTGCAAAGTTAGGGTCATTCTTGGAAGCAAAAGTCAGAGGCGATATTAGCGGATATGTGAATATTGAAGACAAAACTAATTTTATAATAATTAAAGATGTCCTAGTAGTTCCAGGTCTTCAATACAATTTGTTGTCAGTACGCAAATTGGAATTAAATGGATTTGAAGTAATTTTTAAGGACGGAATGGGCATCATTTTGAAAAACAAAAGGACGGTTGCTATCGCCAGCAGAAAAACGAGCCAATTGTACGAATTAAAATTAACAATGAATCAAGAAGAAGCACAAATTTGTCAGTCAGGAAGTAGTTTGGATCTATGGCACAGACGATTAGGACATTTGAACTTCAATAGCGTCGACAGACTTCAACATCTGGTGGAAGGAATGAAAATCAACAAGAACGGAAAATCAACAAACAAATGTCACACCTGCATTGAAGGGAAGCAAACCAAAGAACCCCACGATCGACATCGGAAAAGGGCACAAAGGCCCTTGGAACTTATTCATAGCGACCTGTGTGGACCGATCAGTCCGGCTTCACATGGCGGAAAAAGGTATATTCTTACTTTCATTGATGATTATACACATGTTACAGTGGCCTACCCCCTGGAATCGAAAATGGAAGTATTGCATCATTTCAAAATTTATGAAGCAATGGCAACGGCTCGATTCAACTTGAAAATCAGTCGGTTCAGATGCGACAATGGGCGTGAATACATTTCGAAGAAAACCAAGGATTTCTTTGAAATGAAAGGTATTCAATTTGAATTTACCATCAGGTATACACCAGAGCAAAATGGTGTTGCTGAAAGGATGAACAGGACCATTTTAGAACGCGCGAGATGCATGCTGTTACATTCTAATCTCGGAAAAGGTTTCTGGACTGAGGCCGTACTCTGTGCAGTCTACATCATAAATCGCAGCCCTACTGCTGCTCTGAACGGACAAATCCCAGCAGCGCTATGGTTCAATGAGAAGCCGGATCTGAGGAAGATGCGAGTCTTCGGATGTATTGCATTTCTTCGAATACCAAAGGAGTTGATCAAGCAGAAGTTTCAATCCCGGACCCTTCGGTGCTATATGGTCGGTTATTGTCGGAACGGGTACGTATTATGGTGTCCAGAAAAACAAAAATTAATAAACGGAAAGGACGTCATCTTCGAGGAATCAAAATTCAATTTCGAAGATATGAACGACGACTTCTACGAAACTGTACCGAGAGATGTTGAAGAGGACATAACTGAGGAGACAACAGAAGAAGAGGTTACTACGGAGGAGACACCGGAAGAAGATGAGTACGCCGGAGACGGAAAACAAGAGGAAAAATCACCAGATCAATCCTCTGGGAACTCATCGCAATATTTTGACTTAGAAAATCCTCGCAAAAGCATGAGGATCAAGACCAAACCTCGTTACTTGGACGACTACGCCGTAATCGCACTGCATGCTGAATCTTTCGTAGACCAAACTCTTTCGAAGATCTACCAAACTTTGAAGACAAGCAACATTGGATGGGCGCAGTTCAGGAGGAAATTGATGCACTGAATAAAAACAAAACATGGCAAATGGTAAAATTACCAAATGGAAAGAAAACCATCAACTCGAGATGGATTTTCAAGATAAAACGTGACGCAGAAGGAAACATCGAAAAATACAAAGCTCGTCTTGTAGCAAAAGGCTGTGCTCAACGTAAAGGTTACGACTACAACGAAACCTATGCCCCAGTAGCACGGTTGACAACACTTCGGACCCTCCTGTCAATAATCAACCAGGAGGACCTTTCAGCTGACCAACTAGACGTCAAGAATGCCTTCCTTCACGGCACTCTCAAAGAGGAAATATATATGAGACCACCTTCTGGATATAAGTATGAGGACGGGTTTGTATGTAAATTGAACAAGACCTTATACGGACTAAAACAATCCCCCAGAGAATGGAATGCAACTTTTGATGAATTTGTCATTAATATAGGCTTACAACGATCACAAGCCGACAAGTGCTTGTACTATGATCACTCGAATAGTTCGAAATTATATTTACTATTGTACGTAGATGACCTCATCATCGCCGGAAACTCGAGAACCCGAATTAACAACCTGAAGATCTCACTGAAGAACAGATTCGACATGAAAGATTTGGGGGAACTTCGTTCGTTCTTAGGAATTAGCATCAAGAGAACCACTGGGGAACTCCACATAAGTCAACCGATCTATCTACGTAATCTTCTGAAAAGATTCGAAATGGAAAACTGCAAGCCAGTTAGGACTCCGATCGAAGTAAAACCTACTGTCAACGTTCAACATGAAGAACCACTCACCAACATACCATACCGTGAACTCATTGGATGTCTTCTGTACACAACATTGACAACGAGGCCAGACTTGAATGTTGCTGTCCACTACTTCAGTCGACATCAAGAAAAACCAACCAACATATTATGGAAGGGACTCAAAAGGATTCTTAGGTATATACAGGGAACTTTGGACTATGGATTGCGCTATCGCAAGAATGCAGAAGAAACCGTGGCATGTTTTGCGGATGCCGACTGGGGAAGCGACATCGATCGCAAGTCAACATCTGGAATTTTACTACGAGTTTTCGGGAACACAGTCAGCTGGACCACCAAGCGACAAACGTGCGTAGCTCTTTCCTCCACGGAGGCCGAATATGTGTCACTCTCTTCAGCAACAGCAGAATTGATGTGGTTACGGAAATTACTCATCGATCTCAAAGTGGATTTTGATTTACCACTTAAGATCTACGAAGATAATCAAGCGTGTATCCTTTTAATTCACAAATGGGAACATAAAAGATTAAAACATATAGATGTAAAATATAATTTTGTTAAAGACATCTTTGAAAAAGGATTTATAAAAATATTGTATGTTAACACAAAAAGCCAACTTGCAGATATCTTAACTAAACCATTATCTCAAGAACAATTTATTAAACTTCGTTACAAATTAGGAATAAATGAATTGAAATGAATTTTTACTCTTATTGAACATATAATTGAGGAGGAATGTTGGAATTAACAATTATATAGTTGGCGGGTGTGCAACTATTTTAAAAATAAAAACAATTACTATTTTTCATTGATTCAATTCTTGTTGGTAAAAACAGTCAGTCTGTCTTTTGTATAATATTTAAATAAACGTAATTAATTTAAATAGCGTCTTTATTCTTACACTGCCACTTCTAACACTAAATAACTAAATAACTAAATAACTAAATAACTAAATAACTAAATAACTAAATAACTAAATAACTAAATAACTAAATAACTAAATAACTAAATAACTAAATAACTAAATAACTAAATAACTAAATAACTAAATAACTAAATAACTAAATAACTAAATAACTAAATAACTAAATAACTAAATAACTAAATAACTAAATAACTAAATAACTAAATAACTAAATAACTAAATAACTAAATAACTAAATAACTAAATAACTAAATAACTAAATAACTAAATAACTAAATAACTAAATAACTAAATAACTAAATAACTAAATAACTAAATAACTAAATAACTAAATAACTAAATAACTAAATAACTAAATAACTAAATAACTAAATAACTAAATAACTAAATAACTAAATAACTAAATAACTAAATAACTAAATAACTAAATAACTAAATAACTAAATAACTAAATAACTAAATAACTAAATAACTAAATAACTAAATAACTAAATAACTAAATAACTAAATAACTAAATAACTAAATAACTAAATAACTAAATAACTAAATAACTAAATAACTAAATAACTAAATAACTAAATAACTAAATAACTAAATAACTAAATAACTAAATAACTAAATAACTAAATAACTAAATAACTAAATAACTAAATAACTAAATAACTAAATAACTAAATAACTAAATAACTAAATAACTAAATAACTAAATAACTAAATAACTAAATAACTAAATAACTAAATAACTAAATAACTAAATAACTAAATAACTAAATAACTAAATAACTAAATAACTAAATAACTAAATAACTAAATAACTAAATAACTAAATAACTAAATAACTAAATAACTAAATAACTAAATAACTAAATAACTAAATAACTAAATAACTAAATAACTAAATAACTAAATAACTAAATAACTAAATAACTAAATAACTAAATAACTAAATAACTAAATAACTAAATAACTAAATAACTAAATAACTAAATAACTAAATAACTAAATAACTAAATAACTAAATAACTAAATAACTAAATAACTAAATAACTAAATAACTAAATAACTAAATAACTAAATAACTAAATAACTAAATAACTAAATAACTAAATAACTAAATAACTAAATAACTAAATAACTAAATAACTAAATAACTAAATAACTAAATAACTAAATAACTAAATAACTAAATAACTAAATAACTAAATAACTAAATAACTAAATAACTAAATAACTAAATAACTAAATAACTAAATAACTAAATAACTAAATAACTAAATAACTAAATAACTAAATAACTAAATAACTAAATAACTAAATAACTAAATAACTAAATAACTAAATAACTAAATAACTAAATAACTAAATAACTAAATAACTAAATAACTAAATAACTAAATAACTAAATAACTAAATAACTAAATAACTAAATAACTAAATAACTAAATAACTAAATAACTAAATAACTAAATAACTAAATAACTAAATAACTAAATAACTAAATAACTAAATAACTAAATAACTAAATAACTAAATAACTAAATAACTAAATAACTAAATAACTAAATAACTAAATAACTAAATAACTAAATAACTAAATAACTAAATAACTAAATAACTAAATAACTAAATAACTAAATAACTAAATAACTAAATAACTAAATAACTAAATAACTAAATAACTAAATAACTAAATAACTAAATAACTAAATAACTAAATAACTAAATAACTAAATAACTAAATAACTAAATAACTAAATAACTAAATAACTAAATAACTAAATAACTAAATAACTAAATAACTAAATAACTAAATAACTAAATAACTAAATAACTAAATAACTAAATAACTAAATAACTAAATAACTAAATAACTAAATAACTAAATAACTAAATAACTAAATAACTAAATAACTAAATAACTAAATAACTAAATAACTAAATAACTAAATAACTAAATAACTAAATAACTAAATAACTAAATAACTAAATAACTAAATAACTAAATAACTAAATAACTAAATAACTAAATAACTAAATAACTAAATAACTAAATAACTAAATAACTAAATAACTAAATAACTAAATAACTAAATAACTAAATAACTAAATAACTAAATAACTAAATAACTAAATAACTAAATAACTAAATAACTAAATAACTAAATAACTAAATAACTAAATAACTAAATAACTAAATAACTAAATAACTAAATAACTAAATAACTAAATAACTAAATAACTAAATAACTAAATAACTAAATAACTAAATAACTAAATAACTAAATAACTAAATAACTAAATAACTAAATAACTAAATAACTAAATAACTAAATAACTAAATAACTAAATAACTAAATAACTAAATAACTAAATAACTAAATAACTAAATAACTAAATAACTAAATAACTAAATAACTAAATAACTAAATAACTAAATAACTAAATAACTAAATAACTAAATAACTAAATAACTAAATAACTAAATAACTAAATAACTAAATAACTAAATAACTAAATAACTAAATAACTAAATAACTAAATAACTAAATAACTAAATAACTAAATAACTAAATAACTAAATAACTAAATAACTAAATAACTAAATAACTAAATAACTAAATAACTAAATAACTAAATAACTAAATAACTAAATAACTAAATAACTAAATAACTAAATAACTAAATAACTAAATAACTAAATAACTAAATAACTAAATAACTAAATAACTAAATAACTAAATAACTAAATAACTAAATAACTAAATAACTAAATAACTAAATAACTAAATAACTAAATAACTAAATAACTAAATAACTAAATAACTAAATAACTAAATAACTAAATAACTAAATAACTAAATAACTAAATAACTAAATAACTAAATAACTAAATAACTAAATAACTAAATAACTAAATAACTAAATAACTAAATAACTAAATAACTAAATAACTAAATAACTAAATAACTAAATAACTAAATAACTAAATAACTAAATAACTAAATAACTAAATAACTAAATAACTAAATAACTAAATAACTAAATAACTAAATAACTAAATAACTAAATAACTAAATAACTAAATAACTAAATAACTAAATAACTAAATAACTAAATAACTAAATAACTAAATAACTAAATAACTAAATAACTAAATAACTAAATAACTAAATAACTAAATAACTAAATAACTAAATAACTAAATAACTAAATAACTAAATAACTAAATAACTAAATAACTAAATAACTAAATAACTAAATAACTAAATAACTAAATAACTAAATAACTAAATAACTAAATAACTAAATAACTAAATAACTAAATAACTAAATAACTAAATAACTAAATAACTAAATAACTAAATAACTAAATAACTAAATAACTAAATAACTAAATAACTAAATAACTAAATAACTAAATAACTAAATAACTAAATAACTAAATAACTAAATAACTAAATAACTAAATAACTAAATAACTAAATAACTAAATAACTAAATAACTAAATAACTAAATAACTAAATAACTAAATAACTAAATAACTAAATAACTAAATAACTAAATAACTAAATAACTAAATAACTAAATAACTAAATAACTAAATAACTAAATAACTAAATAACTAAATAACTAAATAACTAAATAACTAAATAACTAAATAACTAAATAACTAAATAACTAAATAACTAAATAACTAAATAACTAAATAACTAAATAACTAAATAACTAAATAACTAAATAACTAAATAACTAAATAACTAAATAACTAAATAACTAAATAACTAAATAACTAAATAACTAAATAACTAAATAACTAAATAACTAAATAACTAAATAACTAAATAACTAAATAACTAAATAACTAAATAACTAAATAACTAAATAACTAAATAACTAAATAACTAAATAACTAAATAACTAAATAACTAAATAACTAAATAACTAAATAACTAAATAACTAAATAACTAAATAACTAAATAACTAAATAACTAAATAACTAAATAACTAAATAACTAAATAACTAAATAACTAAATAACTAAATAACTAAATAACTAAATAACTAAATAACTAAATAACTAAATAACTAAATAACTAAATAACTAAATAACTAAATAACTAAATAACTAAATAACTAAATAACTAAATAACTAAATAACTAAATAACTAAATAACTAAATAACTAAATAACTAAATAACTAAATAACTAAATAACTAAATAACTAAATAACTAAATAACTAAATAACTAAATAACTAAATAACTAAATAACTAAATAACTAAATAACTAAATAACTAAATAACTAAATAACTAAATAACTAAATAACTAAATAACTAAATAACTAAATAACTAAATAACTAAATAACTAAATAACTAAATAACTAAATAACTAAATAACTAAATAACTAAATAACTAAATAACTAAATAACTAAATAACTAAATAACTAAATAACTAAATAACTAAATAACTAAATAACTAAATAACTAAATAACTAAATAACTAAATAACTAAATAACTAAATAACTAAATAACTAAATAACTAAATAACTAAATAACTAAATAACTAAATAACTAAATAACTAAATAACTAAATAACTAAATAACTAAATAACTAAATAACTAAATAACTAAATAACTAAATAACTAAATAACTAAATAACTAAATAACTAAATAACTAAATAACTAAATAACTAAATAACTAAATAACTAAATAACTAAATAACTAAATAACTAAATAACTAAATAACTAAATAACTAAATAACTAAATAACTAAATAACTAAATAACTAAATAACTAAATAACTAAATAACTAAATAACTAAATAACTAAATAACTAAATAACTAAATAACTAAATAACTAAATAACTAAATAACTAAATAACTAAATAACTAAATAACTAAATAACTAAATAACTAAATAACTAAATAACTAAATAACTAAATAACTAAATAACTAAATAACTAAATAACTAAATAACTAAATAACTAAATAACTAAATAACTAAATAACTAAATAACTAAATAACTAAATAACTAAATAACTAAATAACTAAATAACTAAATAACTAAATAACTAAATAACTAAATAACTAAATAACTAAATAACTAAATAACTAAATAACTAAATAACTAAATAACTAAATAACTAAATAACTAAATAACTAAATAACTAAATAACTAAATAACTAAATAACTAAATAACTAAATAACTAAATAACTAAATAACTAAATAACTAAATAACTAAATAACTAAATAACTAAATAACTAAATAACTAAATAACTAAATAACTAAATAACTAAATAACTAAATAACTAAATAACTAAATAACTAAATAACTAAATAACTAAATAACTAAATAACTAAATAACTAAATAACTAAATAACTAAATAACTAAATAACTAAATAACTAAATAACTAAATAACTAAATAACTAAATAACTAAATAACTAAATAACTAAATAACTAAATAACTAAATAACTAAATAACTAAATAACTAAATAACTAAATAACTAAATAACTAAATAACTAAATAACTAAATAACTAAATAACTAAATAACTAAATAACTAAATAACTAAATAACTAAATAACTAAATAACTAAATAACTAAATAACTAAATAACTAAATAACTAAATAACTAAATAACTAAATAACTAAATAACTAAATAACTAAATAACTAAATAACTAAATAACTAAATAACTAAATAACTAAATAACTAAATAACTAAATAACTAAATAACTAAATAACTAAATAACTAAATAACTAAATAACTAAATAACTAAATAACTAAATAACTAAATAACTAAATAACTAAATAACTAAATAACTAAATAACTAAATAACTAAATAACTAAATAACTAAATAACTAAATAACTAAATAACTAAATAACTAAATAACTAAATAACTAAATAACTAAATAACTAAATAACTAAATAACTAAATAACTAAATAACTAAATAACTAAATAACTAAATAACTAAATAACTAAATAACTAAATAACTAAATAACTAAATAACTAAATAACTAAATAACTAAATAACTAAATAACTAAATAACTAAATAACTAAATAACTAAATAACTAAATAACTAAATAACTAAATAACTAAATAACTAAATAACTAAATAACTAAATAACTAAATAACTAAATAACTAAATAACTAAATAACTAAATAACTAAATAACTAAATAACTAAATAACTAAATAACTAAATAACTAAATAACTAAATAACTAAATAACTAAATAACTAAATAACTAAATAACTAAATAACTAAATAACTAAATAACTAAATAACTAAATAACTAAATAACTAAATAACTAAATAACTAAATAACTAAATAACTAAATAACTAAATAACTAAATAACTAAATAACTAAATAACTAAATAACTAAATAACTAAATAACTAAATAACTAAATAACTAAATAACTAAATAACTAAATAACTAAATAACTAAATAACTAAATAACTAAATAACTAAATAACTAAATAACTAAATAACTAAATAACTAAATAACTAAATAACTAAATAACTAAATAACTAAATAACTAAATAACTAAATAACTAAATAACTAAATAACTAAATAACTAAATAACTAAATAACTAAATAACTAAATAACTAAATAACTAAATAACTAAATAACTAAATAACTAAATAACTAAATAACTAAATAACTAAATAACTAAATAACTAAATAACTAAATAACTAAATAACTAAATAACTAAATAACTAAATAACTAAATAACTAAATAACTAAATAACTAAATAACTAAATAACTAAATAACTAAATAACTAAATAACTAAATAACTAAATAACTAAATAACTAAATAACTAAATAACTAAATAACTAAATAACTAAATAACTAAATAACTAAATAACTAAATAACTAAATAACTAAATAACTAAATAACTAAATAACTAAATAACTAAATAACTAAATAACTAAATAACTAAATAACTAAATAACTAAATAACTAAATAACTAAATAACTAAATAACTAAATAACTAAATAACTAAATAACTAAATAACTAAATAACTAAATAACTAAATAACTAAATAACTAAATAACTAAATAACTAAATAACTAAATAACTAAATAACTAAATAACTAAATAACTAAATAACTAAATAACTAAATAACTAAATAACTAAATAACTAAATAACTAAATAACTAAATAACTAAATAACTAAATAACTAAATAACTAAATAACTAAATAACTAAATAACTAAATAACTAAATAACTAAATAACTAAATAACTAAATAACTAAATAACTAAATAACTAAATAACTAAATAACTAAATAACTAAATAACTAAATAACTAAATAACTAAATAACTAAATAACTAAATAACTAAATAACTAAATAACTAAATAACTAAATAACTAAATAACTAAATAACTAAATAACTAAATAACTAAATAACTAAATAACTAAATAACTAAATAACTAAATAACTAAATAACTAAATAACTAAATAACTAAATAACTAAATAACTAAATAACTAAATAACTAAATAACTAAATAACTAAATAACTAAATAACTAAATAACTAAATAACTAAATAACTAAATAACTAAATAACTAAATAACTAAATAACTAAATAACTAAATAACTAAATAACTAAATAACTAAATAACTAAATAACTAAATAACTAAATAACTAAATAACTAAATAACTAAATAACTAAATAACTAAATAACTAAATAACTAAATAACTAAATAACTAAATAACTAAATAACTAAATAACTAAATAACTAAATAACTAAATAACTAAATAACTAAATAACTAAATAACTAAATAACTAAATAACTAAATAACTAAATAACTAAATAACTAAATAACTAAATAACTAAATAACTAAATAACTAAATAACTAAATAACTAAATAACTAAATAACTAAATAACTAAATAACTAAATAACTAAATAACTAAATAACTAAATAACTAAATAACTAAATAACTAAATAACTAAATAACTAAATAACTAAATAACTAAATAACTAAATAACTAAATAACTAAATAACTAAATAACTAAATAACTAAATAACTAAATAACTAAATAACTAAATAACTAAATAACTAAATAACTAAATAACTAAATAACTAAATAACTAAATAACTAAATAACTAAATAACTAAATAACTAAATAACTAAATAACTAAATAACTAAATAACTAAATAACTAAATAACTAAATAACTAAATAACTAAATAACTAAATAACTAAATAACTAAATAACTAAATAACTAAATAACTAAATAACTAAATAACTAAATAACTAAATAACTAAATAACTAAATAACTAAATAACTAAATAACTAAATAACTAAATAACTAAATAACTAAATAACTAAATAACTAAATAACTAAATAACTAAATAACTAAATAACTAAATAACTAAATAACTAAATAACTAAATAACTAAATAACTAAATAACTAAATAACTAAATAACTAAATAACTAAATAACTAAATAACTAAATAACTAAATAACTAAATAACTAAATAACTAAATAACTAAATAACTAAATAACTAAATAACTAAATAACTAAATAACTAAATAACTAAATAACTAAATAACTAAATAACTAAATAACTAAATAACTAAATAACTAAATAACTAAATAACTAAATAACTAAATAACTAAATAACTAAATAACTAAATAACTAAATAACTAAATAACTAAATAACTAAATAACTAAATAACTAAATAACTAAATAACTAAATAACTAAATAACTAAATAACTAAATAACTAAATAACTAAATAACTAAATAACTAAATAACTAAATAACTAAATAACTAAATAACTAAATAACTAAATAACTAAATAACTAAATAACTAAATAACTAAATAACTAAATAACTAAATAACTAAATAACTAAATAACTAAATAACTAAATAACTAAATAACTAAATAACTAAATAACTAAATAACTAAATAACTAAATAACTAAATAACTAAATAACTAAATAACTAAATAACTAAATAACTAAATAACTAAATAACTAAATAACTAAATAACTAAATAACTAAATAACTAAATAACTAAATAACTAAATAACTAAATAACTAAATAACTAAATAACTAAATAACTAAATAACTAAATAACTAAATAACTAAATAACTAAATAACTAAATAACTAAATAACTAAATAACTAAATAACTAAATAACTAAATAACTAAATAACTAAATAACTAAATAACTAAATAACTAAATAACTAAATAACTAAATAACTAAATAACTAAATAACTAAATAACTAAATAACTAAATAACTAAATAACTAAATAACTAAATAACTAAATAACTAAATAACTAAATAACTAAATAACTAAATAACTAAATAACTAAATAACTAAATAACTAAATAACTAAATAACTAAATAACTAAATAACTAAATAACTAAATAACTAAATAACTAAATAACTAAATAACTAAATAACTAAATAACTAAATAACTAAATAACTAAATAACTAAATAACTAAATAACTAAATAACTAAATAACTAAATAACTAAATAACTAAATAACTAAATAACTAAATAACTAAATAACTAAATAACTAAATAACTAAATAACTAAATAACTAAATAACTAAATAACTAAATAACTAAATAACTAAATAACTAAATAACTAAATAACTAAATAACTAAATAACTAAATAACTAAATAACTAAATAACTAAATAACTAAATAACTAAATAACTAAATAACTAAATAACTAAATAACTAAATAACTAAATAACTAAATAACTAAATAACTAAATAACTAAATAACTAAATAACTAAATAACTAAATAACTAAATAACTAAATAACTAAATAACTAAATAACTAAATAACTAAATAACTAAATAACTAAATAACTAAATAACTAAATAACTAAATAACTAAATAACTAAATAACTAAATAACTAAATAACTAAATAACTAAATAACTAAATAACTAAATAACTAAATAACTAAATAACTAAATAACTAAATAACTAAATAACTAAATAACTAAATAACTAAATAACTAAATAACTAAATAACTAAATAACTAAATAACTAAATAACTAAATAACTAAATAACTAAATAACTAAATAACTAAATAACTAAATAACTAAATAACTAAATAACTAAATAACTAAATAACTAAATAACTAAATAACTAAATAACTAAATAACTAAATAACTAAATAACTAAATAACTAAATAACTAAATAACTAAATAACTAAATAACTAAATAACTAAATAACTAAATAACTAAATAACTAAATAACTAAATAACTAAATAACTAAATAACTAAATAACTAAATAACTAAATAACTAAATAACTAAATAACTAAATAACTAAATAACTAAATAACTAAATAACTAAATAACTAAATAACTAAATAACTAAATAACTAAATAACTAAATAACTAAATAACTAAATAACTAAATAACTAAATAACTAAATAACTAAATAACTAAATAACTAAATAACTAAATAACTAAATAACTAAATAACTAAATAACTAAATAACTAAATAACTAAATAACTAAATAACTAAATAACTAAATAACTAAATAACTAAATAACTAAATAACTAAATAACTAAATAACTAAATAACTAAATAACTAAATAACTAAATAACTAAATAACTAAATAACTAAATAACTAAATAACTAAATAACTAAATAACTAAATAACTAAATAACTAAATAACTAAATAACTAAATAACTAAATAACTAAATAACTAAATAACTAAATAACTAAATAACTAAATAACTAAATAACTAAATAACTAAATAACTAAATAACTAAATAACTAAATAACTAAATAACTAAATAACTAAATAACTAAATAACTAAATAACTAAATAACTAAATAACTAAATAACTAAATAACTAAATAACTAAATAACTAAATAACTAAATAACTAAATAACTAAATAACTAAATAACTAAATAACTAAATAACTAAATAACTAAATAACTAAATAACTAAATAACTAAATAACTAAATAACTAAATAACTAAATAACTAAATAACTAAATAACTAAATAACTAAATAACTAAATAACTAAATAACTAAATAACTAAATAACTAAATAACTAAATAACTAAATAACTAAATAACTAAATAACTAAATAACTAAATAACTAAATAACTAAATAACTAAATAACTAAATAACTAAATAACTAAATAACTAAATAACTAAATAACTAAATAACTAAATAACTAAATAACTAAATAACTAAATAACTAAATAACTAAATAACTAAATAACTAAATAACTAAATAACTAAATAACTAAATAACTAAATAACTAAATAACTAAATAACTAAATAACTAAATAACTAAATAACTAAATAACTAAATAACTAAATAACTAAATAACTAAATAACTAAATAACTAAATAACTAAATAACTAAATAACTAAATAACTAAATAACTAAATAACTAAATAACTAAATAACTAAATAACTAAATAACTAAATAACTAAATAACTAAATAACTAAATAACTAAATAACTAAATAACTAAATAACTAAATAACTAAATAACTAAATAACTAAATAACTAAATAACTAAATAACTAAATAACTAAATAACTAAATAACTAAATAACTAAATAACTAAATAACTAAATAACTAAATAACTAAATAACTAAATAACTAAATAACTAAATAACTAAATAACTAAATAACTAAATAACTAAATAACTAAATAACTAAATAACTAAATAACTAAATAACTAAATAACTAAATAACTAAATAACTAAATAACTAAATAACTAAATAACTAAATAACTAAATAACTAAATAACTAAATAACTAAATAACTAAATAACTAAATAACTAAATAACTAAATAACTAAATAACTAAATAACTAAATAACTAAATAACTAAATAACTAAATAACTAAATAACTAAATAACTAAATAACTAAATAACTAAATAACTAAATAACTAAATAACTAAATAACTAAATAACTAAATAACTAAATAACTAAATAACTAAATAACTAAATAACTAAATAACTAAATAACTAAATAACTAAATAACTAAATAACTAAATAACTAAATAACTAAATAACTAAATAACTAAATAACTAAATAACTAAATAACTAAATAACTAAATAACTAAATAACTAAATAACTAAATAACTAAATAACTAAATAACTAAATAACTAAATAACTAAATAACTAAATAACTAAATAACTAAATAACTAAATAACTAAATAACTAAATAACTAAATAACTAAATAACTAAATAACTAAATAACTAAATAACTAAATAACTAAATAACTAAATAACTAAATAACTAAATAACTAAATAACTAAATAACTAAATAACTAAATAACTAAATAACTAAATAACTAAATAACTAAATAACTAAATAACTAAATAACTAAATAACTAAATAACTAAATAACTAAATAACTAAATAACTAAATAACTAAATAACTAAATAACTAAATAACTAAATAACTAAATAACTAAATAACTAAATAACTAAATAACTAAATAACTAAATAACTAAATAACTAAATAACTAAATAACTAAATAACTAAATAACTAAATAACTAAATAACTAAATAACTAAATAACTAAATAACTAAATAACTAAATAACTAAATAACTAAATAACTAAATAACTAAATAACTAAATAACTAAATAACTAAATAACTAAATAACTAAATAACTAAATAACTAAATAACTAAATAACTAAATAACTAAATAACTAAATAACTAAATAACTAAATAACTAAATAACTAAATAACTAAATAACTAAATAACTAAATAACTAAATAACTAAATAACTAAATAACTAAATAACTAAATAACTAAATAACTAAATAACTAAATAACTAAATAACTAAATAACTAAATAACTAAATAACTAAATAACTAAATAACTAAATAACTAAATAACTAAATAACTAAATAACTAAATAACTAAATAACTAAATAACTAAATAACTAAATAACTAAATAACTAAATAACTAAATAACTAAATAACTAAATAACTAAATAACTAAATAACTAAATAACTAAATAACTAAATAACTAAATAACTAAATAACTAAATAACTAAATAACTAAATAACTAAATAACTAAATAACTAAATAACTAAATAACTAAATAACTAAATAACTAAATAACTAAATAACTAAATAACTAAATAACTAAATAACTAAATAACTAAATAACTAAATAACTAAATAACTAAATAACTAAATAACTAAATAACTAAATAACTAAATAACTAAATAACTAAATAACTAAATAACTAAATAACTAAATAACTAAATAACTAAATAACTAAATAACTAAATAACTAAATAACTAAATAACTAAATAACTAAATAACTAAATAACTAAATAACTAAATAACTAAATAACTAAATAACTAAATAACTAAATAACTAAATAACTAAATAACTAAATAACTAAATAACTAAATAACTAAATAACTAAATAACTAAATAACTAAATAACTAAATAACTAAATAACTAAATAACTAAATAACTAAATAACTAAATAACTAAATAACTAAATAACTAAATAACTAAATAACTAAATAACTAAATAACTAAATAACTAAATAACTAAATAACTAAATAACTAAATAACTAAATAACTAAATAACTAAATAACTAAATAACTAAATAACTAAATAACTAAATAATAACTAAATAATAACTAAATAACTAAATAACTAAATAACTAAATAACTAAATAACTAAATAACTAAATAACTAAATAACTAAATAACTAAATAACTAAATAACTAAATAACTAAATAACTAAATAACTAAATAACTAAATAACTAAATAACTAAATAACTAAATAACTAAATAACTAAATAACTAACTAAATAACTAAATAACTAAATAACTAAATAACTAAATAACTAAATAACTAAATAACTAAATAACTAAATAACTAAATAACTAAATAACTAAATAACTAAATAACTAAATAACTAAATAACTAAATAACTAAATAACTAAATAACTAAATAACTAAATAACTAAATAACTAAATAACTAAATAACTAAATAACTAAATAACTAAATAACTAAATAACTAAATAACTAAATAACTAAATAACTAAATAACTAAATAACTAAATAACTAAATAACTAAATAACTAAATAACTAAATAACTAAATAACTAAATAACTAAATAACTAAATAACTAAATAACTAAATAACTAAATAACTAAATAACTAAATAACTAAATAACTAAATAACTAAATAACTAAATAACTAAATAACTAAATAACTAAATAACTAAATAACTAAATAACTAAATAACTAAATAACTAAATAACTAAATAACTAAATAACTAAATAACTAAATAACTAAATAACTAAATAACTAAATAACTAACTAAATAACTAAATAACTAAATAACTAAATAACTAAATAACTAAATAACTAAATAACTAAATAACTAAATAACTAAATAACTAAATAACTAAATAACTAAATAACTAAATAACTAAATAACTAAATAACTAAATAACTAAATAACTAAATAACTAAATAACTAAATAACTAAATAACTAAATAACTAAATAACTAAATAACTAAATAACTAAATAACTAAATAACTAAATAACTAAATAACTAAATAACTAAATAACTAAATAACTAAATAACTAAATAACTAAATAACTAAATAACTAAATAACTAAATAACTAAATAACTAAATAACTAAATAACTAAATAACTAATAACTAAATAACTAAATAACTAAATAACTAAATAAATAACTAAATAACTAAATAACTAAATAACTAAATAACTAAATAACTAAATAACTAAATAACTAAATAACTAAATAACTAAATAACTAAATAACTAAATAACTAAATAACTAAATAACTAAATAACTAAATAACTAAATAACTAAATAACTAAATAACTAAATAACTAAATAACTAAATAACTAAATAACTAAATAACTAAATAACTAAATAACTAAATAACTAAATAACTAAATAACTAAATAACTAAATAACTAAATAACTAAATAACTAAATAACTAAATAACTAAATAACTAAATAACTAAATAACTAAATAACTAAATAACTAAATAACTAAATAACTAAATAACTAAATAACTAAATAACTAAATAACTAAATAACTAAATAACTAAATAACTAATAACTAAATAACTAAATAACTAAATAACTAAATAACTAAATAACTAAATAACTAAATAACTAAATAACTAAATAACTAAATAACTAAATAACTAAATAACTAAATAACTAAATAACTAAATAACTAAAACTAAATAACTAAATAACTAAATAACTAAATAACTAAATAACTAAATAACTAAATAACTAAATAACTAAATAACTAAATAACTAAATAACTAAATAACTAAATAACTAAATAACTAAATAACTAAATAACTAAATAACTAAATAACTAAATAACTAAATAACTAAATAACTAAATAACTAAATAACTAAATAACTAAATAACTAAATAACTAAATAACTAAATAACTAAATAACTAAATAACTAAATAACTAAATAACTAAATAACTAAATAACTAAATAACTAAATAACTAAATAACTAAATAACTAAATAACTAAATAACTAAATAACTAAATAACTAAATAACTAAATAACTAAATAACTAAATAACTAAATAACTAAATAACTAAATAACTAAATAACTAAATAACTAAATAACGAAATAACTAAATAACTAAATAACTAAATAACTAAATAACTAAATAACTAAATAACTAAATAACTAAATAACTAAATAACTAAAATAACTAAATAACTAAATAACTAAATAACTAAATAACTAAATAACTAAATAACTAAATAACTAAATAACTAAATAACTAAATAACTAAATAACTAAATAACTAAATAACTAAATAACTAAATAACTAAATAACTAAATAACTAAATAACTAAATAACTAAATAACTAAATAACTAAAATAACTAAATAACTAAATAACTAAATAACTAAATAACTAAATAACTAAATAACTAAATAACTAAATAACTAAATAACTAAATAACTAAATAACTAAATAACTAAATAACTAAATAACTAAATAACTAAATAACTAAATAACTAAATAACTAAATAACTAAATAACTAAATAACTAAATAACTAAATAACTAAATAACTAAATAACTAAATAACTAAATAACTAAATACTAAATAACTAAATAACTAAATAACTAAATAACTAAATAACTAAATAACTAAATAACTAAATAACTAAATAACTAAATAACTAAATAACTAAATAACTAAATAACTAAATAACTAAATAACTAAATAACTAAATAACTAAATAACTAAATAACTAAATAACTAAATAACTAAATAACTAAATAACTAAATAACTAAATAACTAAATAACTAAATAACTAAATAACTAAATAACTAAATAACTAAATAACTAAATAACTAAATAACTAAATAACTAAATAACTAAATAACTAAATAACTAAATAACTAAATAACTAAATAACTAAATATACTAAATAACTAAATAACTAAATAACTAAATAACTAAATAACTAAATAACTAAATAACTAAATAACTAAATAACTAAATAACTAAATAACTAAATAACTAAATAACTAACTAAATAACTAAATAACTAAATAACTAAATAACTAAATAACTAAATAACTAAATAACTAAATAACTAAATAACTAAATAACTAAATAACTAAATAACTAAATAACTAAATAACTAAATAACTAAATAACTAAATAACTAAATAACTAAATAACTAAATAACTAAATAACTAAATAACTAAATAACTAAATAACTAAATAACTAAATAACTAAATAACTAAATAACTAAATAACTAAATAACTAAATAACTAAATAACTAAATAACTAAATAACTAAATAAATAAATAACTAAATAACTAAATAACTAAATAACTAAATAACTAAATAACTAAATAACTAAATAACTAAATAACTAAATAACTAAATAACTAAATAACTAAATAACTAAATAACTAAATAACTAAATAACTAAATAACTAAATAACTAAATAACTAAATAACTAAATAACTAAATAACTAAATAACTAAATAACTAAATAACTAAATAACTAAATAACTAAATAACTAAATAACTAAATAACTAAATAAC
>CALUEK010000356.1:0-43405 GCA_944039245.1 Nebria salina | reverse complement strand
AATAACTAAATAACTAAATAACTAAATAACTAAATAACTAAATAACTAAATAACTAAATAACTAAATAACTAAATAACTAAATAACTAAATAACTAAATAACTAAATAACTAAATAACTAAATAACTAAATAACTAAATAACTAAATAACTAAATAACTAAATAACTAAATAACTAAATAACTAAATAACTAAATAACTAAATAACTAAATAACTAAATAACTAAATAACTAAATAACTAAATAACTAAATAACTAAATAACTAAATAACTAAATAACTAAATAACTAAATAACTAAATAACTAAATAACTAAATAACTAAATAACTAAATAACTAAATAACTAAATAACTAAATAACTAAATAACTAAATAACTAAATAACTAAATAACTAAATAACTAAATAACTAAATAACTAAATAACTAAATAACTAAATAACTAAATAACTAAATAACTAAATAACTAAATAACTAAATAACTAAATAACTAAATAACTAAATAACTAAATAACTAAATAACTAAATAACTAAATAACTAAATAACTAAATAACTAAATAACTAAATAACTAAATAACTAAATAACTAAATAACTAAATAACTAAATAACTAAATAACTAAATAACTAAATAACTAAATAACTAAATAACTAAATAACTAAATAACTAAATAACTAAATAACTAAATAACTAAATAACTAAATAACTAAATAACTAAATAACTAAATAACTAAATAACTAAATAACTAAATAACTAAATAACTAAATAACTAAATAACTAAATAACTAAATAACTAAATAACTAAATAACTAAATAACTAAATAACTAAATAACTAAATAACTAAATAACTAAATAACTAAATAACTAAATAACTAAATAACTAAATAACTAAATAACTAAATAACTAAATAACTAAATAACTAAATAACTAAATAACTAAATAACTAAATAACTAAATAACTAAATAACTAAATAACTAAATAACTAAATAACTAAATAACTAAATAACTAAATAACTAAATAACTAAATAACTAAATAACTAAATAACTAAATAACTAAATAACTAAATAACTAAATAACTAAATAACTAAATAACTAAATAACTAAATAACTAAATAACTAAATAACTAAATAACTAAATAACTAAATAACTAAATAACTAAATAACTAAATAACTAAATAACTAAATAACTAAATAACTAAATAACTAAATAACTAAATAACTAAATAACTAAATAACTAAATAACTAAATAACTAAATAACTAAATAACTAAATAACTAAATAACTAAATAACTAAATAACTAAATAACTAAATAACTAAATAACTAAATAACTAAATAACTAAATAACTAAATAACTAAATAACTAAATAACTAAATAACTAAATAACTAAATAACTAAATAACTAAATAACTAAATAACTAAATAACTAAATAACTAAATAACTAAATAACTAAATAACTAAATAACTAAATAACTAAATAACTAAATAACTAAATAACTAAATAACTAAATAACTAAATAACTAAATAACTAAATAACTAAATAACTAAATAACTAAATAACTAAATAACTAAATAACTAAATAACTAAATAACTAAATAACTAAATAACTAAATAACTAAATAACTAAATAACTAAATAACTAAATAACTAAATAACTAAATAACTAAATAACTAAATAACTAAATAACTAAATAACTAAATAACTAAATAACTAAATAACTAAATAACTAAATAACTAAATAACTAAATAACTAAATAACTAAATAACTAAATAACTAAATAACTAAATAACTAAATAACTAAATAACTAAATAACTAAATAACTAAATAACTAAATAACTAAATAACTAAATAACTAAATAACTAAATAACTAAATAACTAAATAACTAAATAACTAAATAACTAAATAACTAAATAACTAAATAACTAAATAACTAAATAACTAAATAACTAAATAACTAAATAACTAAATAACTAAATAACTAAATAACTAAATAACTAAATAACTAAATAACTAAATAACTAAATAACTAAATAACTAAATAACTAAATAACTAAATAACTAAATAACTAAATAACTAAATAACTAAATAACTAAATAACTAAATAACTAAATAACTAAATAACTAAATAACTAAATAACTAAATAACTAAATAACTAAATAACTAAATAACTAAATAACTAAATAACTAAATAACTAAATAACTAAATAACTAAATAACTAAATAACTAAATAACTAAATAACTAAATAACTAAATAACTAAATAACTAAATAACTAAATAACTAAATAACTAAATAACTAAATAACTAAATAACTAAATAACTAAATAACTAAATAACTAAATAACTAAATAACTAAATAACTAAATAACTAAATAACTAAATAACTAAATAACTAAATAACTAAATAACTAAATAACTAAATAACTAAATAACTAAATAACTAAATAACTAAATAACTAAATAACTAAATAACTAAATAACTAAATAACTAAATAACTAAATAACTAAATAACTAAATAACTAAATAACTAAATAACTAAATAACTAAATAACTAAATAACTAAATAACTAAATAACTAAATAACTAAATAACTAAATAACTAAATAACTAAATAACTAAATAACTAAATAACTAAATAACTAAATAACTAAATAACTAAATAACTAAATAACTAAATAACTAAATAACTAAATAACTAAATAACTAAATAACTAAATAACTAAATAACTAAATAACTAAATAACTAAATAACTAAATAACTAAATAACTAAATAACTAAATAACTAAATAACTAAATAACTAAATAACTAAATAACTAAATAACTAAATAACTAAATAACTAAATAACTAAATAACTAAATAACTAAATAACTAAATAACTAAATAACTAAATAACTAAATAACTAAATAACTAAATAACTAAATAACTAAATAACTAAATAACTAAATAACTAAATAACTAAATAACTAAATAACTAAATAACTAAATAACTAAATAACTAAATAACTAAATAACTAAATAACTAAATAACTAAATAACTAAATAACTAAATAACTAAATAACTAAATAACTAAATAACTAAATAACTAAATAACTAAATAACTAAATAACTAAATAACTAAATAACTAAATAACTAAATAACTAAATAACTAAATAACTAAATAACTAAATAACTAAATAACTAAATAACTAAATAACTAAATAACTAAATAACTAAATAACTAAATAACTAAATAACTAAATAACTAAATAACTAAATAACTAAATAACTAAATAACTAAATAACTAAATAACTAAATAACTAAATAACTAAATAACTAAATAACTAAATAACTAAATAACTAAATAACTAAATAACTAAATAACTAAATAACTAAATAACTAAATAACTAAATAACTAAATAACTAAATAACTAAATAACTAAATAACTAAATAACTAAATAACTAAATAACTAAATAACTAAATAACTAAATAACTAAATAACTAAATAACTAAATAACTAAATAACTAAATAACTAAATAACTAAATAACTAAATAACTAAATAACTAAATAACTAAATAACTAAATAACTAAATAACTAAATAACTAAATAACTAAATAACTAAATAACTAAATAACTAAATAACTAAATAACTAAATAACTAAATAACTAAATAACTAAATAACTAAATAACTAAATAACTAAATAACTAAATAACTAAATAACTAAATAACTAAATAACTAAATAACTAAATAACTAAATAACTAAATAACTAAATAACTAAATAACTAAATAACTAAATAACTAAATAACTAAATAACTAAATAACTAAATAACTAAATAACTAAATAACTAAATAACTAAATAACTAAATAACTAAATAACTAAATAACTAAATAACTAAATAACTAAATAACTAAATAACTAAATAACTAAATAACTAAATAACTAAATAACTAAATAACTAAATAACTAAATAACTAAATAACTAAATAACTAAATAACTAAATAACTAAATAACTAAATAACTAAATAACTAAATAACTAAATAACTAAATAACTAAATAACTAAATAACTAAATAACTAAATAACTAAATAACTAAATAACTAAATAACTAAATAACTAAATAACTAAATAACTAAATAACTAAATAACTAAATAACTAAATAACTAAATAACTAAATAACTAAATAACTAAATAACTAAATAACTAAATAACTAAATAACTAAATAACTAAATAACTAAATAACTAAATAACTAAATAACTAAATAACTAAATAACTAAATAACTAAATAACTAAATAACTAAATAACTAAATAACTAAATAACTAAATAACTAAATAACTAAATAACTAAATAACTAAATAACTAAATAACTAAATAACTAAATAACTAAATAACTAAATAACTAAATAACTAAATAACTAAATAACTAAATAACTAAATAACTAAATAACTAAATAACTAAATAACTAAATAACTAAATAACTAAATAACTAAATAACTAAATAACTAAATAACTAAATAACTAAATAACTAAATAACTAAATAACTAAATAACTAAATAACTAAATAACTAAATAACTAAATAACTAAATAACTAAATAACTAAATAACTAAATAACTAAATAACTAAATAACTAAATAACTAAATAACTAAATAACTAAATAACTAAATAACTAAATAACTAAATAACTAAATAACTAAATAACTAAATAACTAAATAACTAAATAACTAAATAACTAAATAACTAAATAACTAAATAACTAAATAACTAAATAACTAAATAACTAAATAACTAAATAACTAAATAACTAAATAACTAAATAACTAAATAACTAAATAACTAAATAACTAAATAACTAAATAACTAAATAACTAAATAACTAAATAACTAAATAACTAAATAACTAAATAACTAAATAACTAAATAACTAAATAACTAAATAACTAAATAACTAAATAACTAAATAACTAAATAACTAAATAACTAAATAACTAAATAACTAAATAACTAAATAACTAAATAACTAAATAACTAAATAACTAAATAACTAAATAACTAAATAACTAAATAACTAAATAACTAAATAACTAAATAACTAAATAACTAAATAACTAAATAACTAAATAACTAAATAACTAAATAACTAAATAACTAAATAACTAAATAACTAAATAACTAAATAACTAAATAACTAAATAACTAAATAACTAAATAACTAAATAACTAAATAACTAAATAACTAAATAACTAAATAACTAAATAACTAAATAACTAAATAACTAAATAACTAAATAACTAAATAACTAAATAACTAAATAACTAAATAACTAAATAACTAAATAACTAAATAACTAAATAACTAAATAACTAAATAACTAAATAACTAAATAACTAAATAACTAAATAACTAAATAACTAAATAACTAAATAACTAAATAACTAAATAACTAAATAACTAAATAACTAAATAACTAAATAACTAAATAACTAAATAACTAAATAACTAAATAACTAAATAACTAAATAACTAAATAACTAAATAACTAAATAACTAAATAACTAAATAACTAAATAACTAAATAACTAAATAACTAAATAACTAAATAACTAAATAACTAAATAACTAAATAACTAAATAACTAAATAACTAAATAACTAAATAACTAAATAACTAAATAACTAAATAACTAAATAACTAAATAACTAAATAACTAAATAACTAAATAACTAAATAACTAAATAACTAAATAACTAAATAACTAAATAACTAAATAACTAAATAACTAAATAACTAAATAACTAAATAACTAAATAACTAAATAACTAAATAACTAAATAACTAAATAACTAAATAACTAAATAACTAAATAACTAAATAACTAAATAACTAAATAACTAAATAACTAAATAACTAAATAACTAAATAACTAAATAACTAAATAACTAAATAACTAAATAACTAAATAACTAAATAACTAAATAACTAAATAACTAAATAACTAAATAACTAAATAACTAAATAACTAAATAACTAAATAACTAAATAACTAAATAACTAAATAACTAAATAACTAAATAACTAAATAACTAAATAACTAAATAACTAAATAACTAAATAACTAAATAACTAAATAACTAAATAACTAAATAACTAAATAACTAAATAACTAAATAACTAAATAACTAAATAACTAAATAACTAAATAACTAAATAACTAAATAACTAAATAACTAAATAACTAAATAACTAAATAACTAAATAACTAAATAACTAAATAACTAAATAACTAAATAACTAAATAACTAAATAACTAAATAACTAAATAACTAAATAACTAAATAACTAAATAACTAAATAACTAAATAACTAAATAACTAAATAACTAAATAACTAAATAACTAAATAACTAAATAACTAAATAACTAAATAACTAAATAACTAAATAACTAAATAACTAAATAACTAAATAACTAAATAACTAAATAACTAAATAACTAAATAACTAAATAACTAAATAACTAAATAACTAAATAACTAAATAACTAAATAACTAAATAACTAAATAACTAAATAACTAAATAACTAAATAACTAAATAACTAAATAACTAAATAACTAAATAACTAAATAACTAAATAACTAAATAACTAAATAACTAAATAACTAAATAACTAAATAACTAAATAACTAAATAACTAAATAACTAAATAACTAAATAACTAAATAACTAAATAACTAAATAACTAAATAACTAAATAACTAAATAACTAAATAACTAAATAACTAAATAACTAAATAACTAAATAACTAAATAACTAAATAACTAAATAACTAAATAACTAAATAACTAAATAACTAAATAACTAAATAACTAAATAACTAAATAACTAAATAACTAAATAACTAAATAACTAAATAACTAAATAACTAAATAACTAAATAACTAAATAACTAAATAACTAAATAACTAAATAACTAAATAACTAAATAACTAAATAACTAAATAACTAAATAACTAAATAACTAAATAACTAAATAACTAAATAACTAAATAACTAAATAACTAAATAACTAAATAACTAAATAACTAAATAACTAAATAACTAAATAACTAAATAACTAAATAACTAAATAACTAAATAACTAAATAACTAAATAACTAAATAACTAAATAACTAAATAACTAAATAACTAAATAACTAAATAACTAAATAACTAAATAACTAAATAACTAAATAACTAAATAACTAAATAACTAAATAACTAAATAACTAAATAACTAAATAACTAAATAACTAAATAACTAAATAACTAAATAACTAAATAACTAAATAACTAAATAACTAAATAACTAAATAACTAAATAACTAAATAACTAAATAACTAAATAACTAAATAACTAAATAACTAAATAACTAAATAACTAAATAACTAAATAACTAAATAACTAAATAACTAAATAACTAAATAACTAAATAACTAAATAACTAAATAACTAAATAACTAAATAACTAAATAACTAAATAACTAAATAACTAAATAACTAAATAACTAAATAACTAAATAACTAAATAACTAAATAACTAAATAACTAAATAACTAAATAACTAAATAACTAAATAACTAAATAACTAAATAACTAAATAACTAAATAACTAAATAACTAAATAACTAAATAACTAAATAACTAAATAACTAAATAACTAAATAACTAAATAACTAAATAACTAAATAACTAAATAACTAAATAACTAAATAACTAAATAACTAAATAACTAAATAACTAAATAACTAAATAACTAAATAACTAAATAACTAAATAACTAAATAACTAAATAACTAAATAACTAAATAACTAAATAACTAAATAACTAAATAACTAAATAACTAAATAACTAAATAACTAAATAACTAAATAACTAAATAACTAAATAACTAAATAACTAAATAACTAAATAACTAAATAACTAAATAACTAAATAACTAAATAACTAAATAACTAAATAACTAAATAACTAAATAACTAAATAACTAAATAACTAAATAACTAAATAACTAAATAACTAAATAACTAAATAACTAAATAACTAAATAACTAAATAACTAAATAACTAAATAACTAAATAACTAAATAACTAAATAACTAAATAACTAAATAACTAAATAACTAAATAACTAAATAACTAAATAACTAAATAACTAAATAACTAAATAACTAAATAACTAAATAACTAAATAACTAAATAACTAAATAACTAAATAACTAAATAACTAAATAACTAAATAACTAAATAACTAAATAACTAAATAACTAAATAACTAAATAACTAAATAACTAAATAACTAAATAACTAAATAACTAAATAACTAAATAACTAAATAACTAAATAACTAAATAACTAAATAACTAAATAACTAAATAACTAAATAACTAAATAACTAAATAACTAAATAACTAAATAACTAAATAACTAAATAACTAAATAACTAAATAACTAAATAACTAAATAACTAAATAACTAAATAACTAAATAACTAAATAACTAAATAACTAAATAACTAAATAACTAAATAACTAAATAACTAAATAACTAAATAACTAAATAACTAAATAACTAAATAACTAAATAACTAAATAACTAAATAACTAAATAACTAAATAACTAAATAACTAAATAACTAAATAACTAAATAACTAAATAACTAAATAACTAAATAACTAAATAACTAAATAACTAAATAACTAAATAACTAAATAACTAAATAACTAAATAACTAAATAACTAAATAACTAAATAACTAAATAACTAAATAACTAAATAACTAAATAACTAAATAACTAAATAACTAAATAACTAAATAACTAAATAACTAAATAACTAAATAACTAAATAACTAAATAACTAAATAACTAAATAACTAAATAACTAAATAACTAAATAACTAAATAACTAAATAACTAAATAACTAAATAACTAAATAACTAAATAACTAAATAACTAAATAACTAAATAACTAAATAACTAAATAACTAAATAACTAAATAACTAAATAACTAAATAACTAAATAACTAAATAACTAAATAACTAAATAACTAAATAACTAAATAACTAAATAACTAAATAACTAAATAACTAAATAACTAAATAACTAAATAACTAAATAACTAAATAACTAAATAACTAAATAACTAAATAACTAAATAACTAAATAACTAAATAACTAAATAACTAAATAACTAAATAACTAAATAACTAAATAACTAAATAACTAAATAACTAAATAACTAAATAACTAAATAACTAAATAACTAAATAACTAAATAACTAAATAACTAAATAACTAAATAACTAAATAACTAAATAACTAAATAACTAAATAACTAAATAACTAAATAACTAAATAACTAAATAACTAAATAACTAAATAACTAAATAACTAAATAACTAAATAACTAAATAACTAAATAACTAAATAACTAAATAACTAAATAACTAAATAACTAAATAACTAAATAACTAAATAACTAAATAACTAAATAACTAAATAACTAAATAACTAAATAACTAAATAACTAAATAACTAAATAACTAAATAACTAAATAACTAAATAACTAAATAACTAAATAACTAAATAACTAAATAACTAAATAACTAAATAACTAAATAACTAAATAACTAAATAACTAAATAACTAAATAACTAAATAACTAAATAACTAAATAACTAAATAACTAAATAACTAAATAACTAAATAACTAAATAACTAAATAACTAAATAACTAAATAACTAAATAACTAAATAACTAAATAACTAAATAACTAAATAACTAAATAACTAAATAACTAAATAACTAAATAACTAAATAACTAAATAACTAAATAACTAAATAACTAAATAACTAAATAACTAAATAACTAAATAACTAAATAACTAAATAACTAAATAACTAAATAACTAAATAACTAAATAACTAAATAACTAAATAACTAAATAACTAAATAACTAAATAACTAAATAACTAAATAACTAAATAACTAAATAACTAAATAACTAAATAACTAAATAACTAAATAACTAAATAACTAAATAACTAAATAACTAAATAACTAAATAACTAAATAACTAAATAACTAAATAACTAAATAACTAAATAACTAAATAACTAAATAACTAAATAACTAAATAACTAAATAACTAAATAACTAAATAACTAAATAACTAAATAACTAAATAACTAAATAACTAAATAACTAAATAACTAAATAACTAAATAACTAAATAACTAAATAACTAAATAACTAAATAACTAAATAACTAAATAACTAAATAACTAAATAACTAAATAACTAAATAACTAAATAACTAAATAACTAAATAACTAAATAACTAAATAACTAAATAACTAAATAACTAAATAACTAAATAACTAAATAACTAAATAACTAAATAACTAAATAACTAAATAACTAAATAACTAAATAACTAAATAACTAAATAACTAAATAACTAAATAACTAAATAACTAAATAACTAAATAACTAAATAACTAAATAACTAAATAACTAAATAACTAAATAACTAAATAACTAAATAACTAAATAACTAAATAACTAAATAACTAAATAACTAAATAACTAAATAACTAAATAACTAAATAACTAAATAACTAAATAACTAAATAACTAAATAACTAAATAACTAAATAACTAAATAACTAAATAACTAAATAACTAAATAACTAAATAACTAAATAACTAAATAACTAAATAACTAAATAACTAAATAACTAAATAACTAAATAACTAAATAACTAAATAACTAAATAACTAAATAACTAAATAACTAAATAACTAAATAACTAAATAACTAAATAACTAAATAACTAAATAACTAAATAACTAAATAACTAAATAACTAAATAACTAAATAACTAAATAACTAAATAACTAAATAACTAAATAACTAAATAACTAAATAACTAAATAACTAAATAACTAAATAACTAAATAACTAAATAACTAAATAACTAAATAACTAAATAACTAAATAACTAAATAACTAAATAACTAAATAACTAAATAACTAAATAACTAAATAACTAAATAACTAAATAACTAAATAACTAAATAACTAAATAACTAAATAACTAAATAACTAAATAACTAAATAACTAAATAACTAAATAACTAAATAACTAAATAACTAAATAACTAAATAACTAAATAACTAAATAACTAAATAACTAAATAACTAAATAACTAAATAACTAAATAACTAAATAACTAAATAACTAAATAACTAAATAACTAAATAACTAAATAACTAAATAACTAAATAACTAAATAACTAAATAACTAAATAACTAAATAACTAAATAACTAAATAACTAAATAACTAAATAACTAAATAACTAAATAACTAAATAACTAAATAACTAAATAACTAAATAACTAAATAACTAAATAACTAAATAACTAAATAACTAAATAACTAAATAACTAAATAACTAAATAACTAAATAACTAAATAACTAAATAACTAAATAACTAAATAACTAAATAACTAAATAACTAAATAACTAAATAACTAAATAACTAAATAACTAAATAACTAAATAACTAAATAACTAAATAACTAAATAACTAAATAACTAAATAACTAAATAACTAAATAACTAAATAACTAAATAACTAAATAACTAAATAACTAAATAACTAAATAACTAAATAACTAAATAACTAAATAACTAAATAACTAAATAACTAAATAACTAAATAACTAAATAACTAAATAACTAAATAACTAAATAACTAAATAACTAAATAACTAAATAACTAAATAACTAAATAACTAAATAACTAAATAACTAAATAACTAAATAACTAAATAACTAAATAACTAAATAACTAAATAACTAAATAACTAAATAACTAAATAACTAAATAACTAAATAACTAAATAACTAAATAACTAAATAACTAAATAACTAAATAACTAAATAACTAAATAACTAAATAACTAAATAACTAAATAACTAAATAACTAAATAACTAAATAACTAAATAACTAAATAACTAAATAACTAAATAACTAAATAACTAAATAACTAAATAACTAAATAACTAAATAACTAAATAACTAAATAACTAAATAACTAAATAACTAAATAACTAAATAACTAAATAACTAAATAACTAAATAACTAAATAACTAAATAACTAAATAACTAAATAACTAAATAACTAAATAACTAAATAACTAAATAACTAAATAACTAAATAACTAAATAACTAAATAACTAAATAACTAAATAACTAAATAACTAAATAACTAAATAACTAAATAACTAAATAACTAAATAACTAAATAACTAAATAACTAAATAACTAAATAACTAAATAACTAAATAACTAAATAACTAAATAACTAAATAACTAAATAACTAAATAACTAAATAACTAAATAACTAAATAACTAAATAACTAAATAACTAAATAACTAAATAACTAAATAACTAAATAACTAAATAACTAAATAACTAAATAACTAAATAACTAAATAACTAAATAACTAAATAACTAAATAACTAAATAACTAAATAACTAAATAACTAAATAACTAAATAACTAAATAACTAAATAACTAAATAACTAAATAACTAAATAACTAAATAACTAAATAACTAAATAACTAAATAACTAAATAACTAAATAACTAAATAACTAAATAACTAAATAACTAAATAACTAAATAACTAAATAACTAAATAACTAAATAACTAAATAACTAAATAACTAAATAACTAAATAACTAAATAACTAAATAACTAAATAACTAAATAACTAAATAACTAAATAACTAAATAACTAAATAACTAAATAACTAAATAACTAAATAACTAAATAACTAAATAACTAAATAACTAAATAACTAAATAACTAAATAACTAAATAACTAAATAACTAAATAACTAAATAACTAAATAACTAAATAACTAAATAACTAAATAACTAAATAACTAAATAACTAAATAACTAAATAACTAAATAACTAAATAACTAAATAACTAAATAACTAAATAACTAAATAACTAAATAACTAAATAACTAAATAACTAAATAACTAAATAACTAAATAACTAAATAACTAAATAACTAAATAACTAAATAACTAAATAACTAAATAACTAAATAACTAAATAACTAAATAACTAAATAACTAAATAACTAAATAACTAAATAACTAAATAACTAAATAACTAAATAACTAAATAACTAAATAACTAAATAACTAAATAACTAAATAACTAAATAACTAAATAACTAAATAACTAAATAACTAAATAACTAAATAACTAAATAACTAAATAACTAAATAACTAAATAACTAAATAACTAAATAACTAAATAACTAAATAACTAAATAACTAAATAACTAAATAACTAAATAACTAAATAACTAAATAACTAAATAACTAAATAACTAAATAACTAAATAACTAAATAACTAAATAACTAAATAACTAAATAACTAAATAACTAAATAACTAAATAACTAAATAACTAAATAACTAAATAACTAAATAACTAAATAACTAAATAACTAAATAACTAAATAACTAAATAACTAAATAACTAAATAACTAAATAACTAAATAACTAAATAACTAAATAACTAAATAACTAAATAACTAAATAACTAAATAACTAAATAACTAAATAACTAAATAACTAAATAACTAAATAACTAAATAACTAAATAACTAAATAACTAAATAACTAAATAACTAAATAACTAAATAACTAAATAACTAAATAACTAAATAACTAAATAACTAAATAACTAAATAACTAAATAACTAAATAACTAAATAACTAAATAACTAAATAACTAAATAACTAAATAACTAAATAACTAAATAACTAAATAACTAAATAACTAAATAACTAAATAACTAAATAACTAAATAACTAAATAACTAAATAACTAAATAACTAAATAACTAAATAACTAAATAACTAAATAACTAAATAACTAAATAACTAAATAACTAAATAACTAAAAAACTAAATAACTAAATAACTAAATAACTAAATAACTAAATAACTAAATAACTAAATAAGTAAATAACTAAATAACTAAATAACTAAATAACTAAAAAACTAAATAACTAAATAACTAAATAACTAAATAACTAAATAACTAAATAACTAAATAACTAAATAACTAAATAACTAAATAACTAAATAACTAAATAACTAAATAACTAAATAACTAAATAACTAAATAACTAAATAACTAAATAACTAAATAACTAAATAACTAAATAACTAAATAACTAAATAACTAAATAACTAAATAACTAAATAACTAAATAACTAAATAACTAAATAACTAAATAACTAAATAACTAAATAACTAAATAACTAAATAACTAAATAACTAAATAACTAAATAACTAAATAACTAAATAACTAAATAACTAAATAACTAAATAACTAAATAACTAAATAACTAAATAACTAAATAACTAAATAACTAAATTTCTTAGCGTCTTGCACTAAAAAGTTATAGGACTCCATAACAAATGTTCAGATGTTGATACAAATTCGTTTCAAATGAGACATATTGCAGTAATATACGCAAATACAAGCGTTAAAATGCCAATACAAGAGGAATATATGAGACATATTGCAGTTATATACGCAAATACAAGCGTTAAAATGCCAATACCAGAGTAATATATTTCTTAGCGTATTGCACTAAAAAGTTATAGGACTCCATAAAATATGTTCAGATGTTGATACAAATTCCTTTTGAAATGAGACATATTGCAGTAATATACGCAAATACAAGCGTTAAAATGATAATACCAGAGCAATATATTTCCTAGCGTATTGCACAGAAAAGTTATAGTACCCAATAAAATATGTTCAGATATTGATTCAAATTCGTTTTAAATGAGACATATTTCAGTAATATACGCAAATACAAGCGTTAAAATGCCAATACCTGAGTAATATATTTCTTAGCGTATTGTACTAAATAGATATAGTTCACCATTAAAAATGTTCAGATATTGATTCAAATTCGTTTCAAATGAGACATAATGCAGTGGTATACTTAATTACAAGCGTTAAAATGCGAATACCAGAGTAATATATTTCCTAGCGTATTACACCAAAAAGTTATAGGACCCAATAAAATATATTCAGATATTGTTTCAAATTCGTTTTAAATGAGACATATTTCAGTAATATACGCAAAAAAAGCGTTAAAATGCCAATACCAGAGTAATATATTTCCTAGCGTATTGCACTAAAAAGTTATAGGACTCCATAAAATATGTTCAGATGTTGATACAAATTCGTTTGAAATGATACATATTGCAGTAATATACGCAAATACAAGCGTTAAAATGCCAATACCAGAGTAATATATTTCCTAGCGTATTGCACCAAAAAGTTATAGGACCCCGTAAAATATGTACGTATCAATTTATTCAAATTCGTTTCAAATGAGACATTTTGCAGTAATATACGCAAATATAAGCGTTAAAATGCCAATACGAGAGGAATATATGAGACATATTGCAGTTATATACGCAAATACAAGCGTTAAAATTCCAATACCAGAGTATTATATTTCTTAGCGTATTGCACTAATAAGTTATAGGACTCCATAAGATATGTTCAGATGTTGATACAAATTCGTTTGAAATGAGACATATTGAACTAATATACGCAAATACAAGCGTTAAAATGCCAATACCAGAGTAATATATTTCCTAGCGTATTGCACCAAAAAGTTATAGGACCCCGTAAAATATGTACGGATCAATTGATTCAAATTCGTTTCAAATGAGACATATTGCAGTAATATACGCAAATACAAGCGTTAAAATGCCAATACGAGAGGAATATATGAGACATATTGCAGTTAAATACGCAAATACAAGCGTTAAAATGCCAATACCAGAGTAATATATTTCTTAGCGTATTGCACTAAAAAGTTATAAGACTCCATAAAATATGTTCAGATGTTGATACAAATACGTTTGAAATGAGACATATTGCATTAATATACGCAAATACAAGCGCTAAAATGCCAATACCAGAGTAATATATTTCCTAGCGTATTGCACCAAAAAGTTATAGGCCACCATTAAATATGTTCAGATATTGATTCAAATTCGTTTCAAATGAGACATATTGCAGTAATATACGCAAATACATGCGTTAAAATGCCAATACGAGAGGAATATATGAGACATATTGCAGTTATATACGCAAATACAAGCGTTAAAATTCCAATACCAGAGTAATATATTTCTTAGCGTATTGCACTAAAAAGTTATAGGACTCCATAAAATATGTTCAGATGTTGATACAAATTCCTTTTGAAATGAGACATATTGCAGTAATATACGCAAATACCAGCGTTAAAATGATAATACCAGAGTAATATATTTCCTAGCGTATTGCACAGAAAAGTTATAGTACCCAATAAAATATGTTCAGATATTGATTCAAATTCGTTTTAAATGAGACATATTTCAGTAATATACGCAACTACAAGCGTTAAAATGCCAATACCTGAGTAATATATTTCTTAGCGTATTGTACTAAATAGATATAGTTCACCATTAAAAATGTTCAGATATTGATTCAAATTCGTTTCAAATGAGACATAATGCAGTGGTATACTTAATTACAAGCGTTAAAATGCGAATACCAGAGTAATATATTTCCTAGCGTATTGCACCAAAGAGTTATAGGACCCAATAAAATATATTCAGATATTGTTTCAAATTCGTTTTAAATGAGACATATTTCAGTAATATACGCAAATACAAGCGTTAAAATGCCAATACCAGAGTAATATATTTCCTAGCGTATTGCACTAAAAAGTTATAGGACTCCATAAAATATGTTCAGATGTTGATACAAATTCGTTTGAAATGATACATATTGCAGTAATATACGCAAATACAAGCGTTAAAATGCCAATACCAGAGTAATATATTTCCTAGCGTATTGCAACAAAAAGTTATAGGACCCCGTATAATATGTACGGATCAATTTATTCAAATTCGTTTCAAATGAGACATATTGCAGTAATATACGCAAATACAAGCGTAAAATGCCAATACGAGAGGAATATATGAGACATATTGCAGTTATATACGCAAATACAAGCGTTAAAATTCCAATACCAGAGTAATATATTTCTTAGCGTATTGCACTAAAAAGTTATAGGACTCCATAAAATATGTTCAGATGTTGATACAAATTCGTTTGAAATGAGATATATTGAACTAATATACGCAAATACAAGCGTTAAAATGCCAATACCAGAGTAATATATTTCCTAGCGTATTGCACCAAAAAGTTATAGAACCCCGTAAAATATGTACGGATCAATTGATTCAAATTCGTTTCAAATGAGACATATTGCAGTAATATACGCAAATACAAGCGTTAAAATGCCAATACGAGAGGAATATATGAGACATATTGCAGTTAAATACGCAAATACAAGCGTTAAAATGCCAATACCAGAGTAATATATTTCTTAGCGTATTGCACTAAAAAGTTATAGGACTCCATAAAATATGTTCAGATGTTGATACAAATTCGTTTGAAATGAGACATGTTGCAGTAATATACGCAAATACAAGCGTTAAAATGCCAATACCAGAGTAATATATTTCCTAGCGTATTGCACCAAAAAGTTATAGGCCACCATTAAATATGTTCAGATATTGATTCAAATTCGTTTCAAATGAGACATATTGCAGTAATATACGCAAATACAAGCGTTAAAATGCCAATACCAGAGTAATATATTTCCTAGCGTATTGCACCAAAAAGATATAGGCCACCATTAAATATGTTCAGATATTGATTCAAATTCGTTTCAAATGAGACATATTGCAGTAATTTTCCCAAATATAATTGTTAAAATGCCAATACGAGAGGAATATATGAGACATATTGCAGTTATATACGCAAATACAAGCGTTAAAATGCCAATACCAGAGTAATATATTTCTTAGCGTCTTGCACTAAAAAGTTATGGGTCTCCATAAAACATGTTCAGATGTTGATACAAATTCGTTTCAAATGAGACATATTGCACTAATATAGGCAAATACTAGCGTTAAAATGCCAATACCAGAGTAATATATTTCCTAGCGTATTGCAACAAAAAGTTATAGGACCCCGTAAAATATGTACGGATCAATTGATTCATATTCGTTTCAAATGAGACATATTGCATTAATATACGCAAATACAAGCGTTAAAATGCCAATACCAGAGTAATATATTTCCTAGCGTATTGCACCAAAAAGTTATAGGCCACCATTAAATATGTTCAGATATTGATTCAAATTCGTTTCAAATGAGACATATTGCAGTAATATACGCAAATACATGCGTTAAAATGCCAATACGAGAGGAATATATGAGACATATTGCAGTTATATACGCAAATACAAGCGTTAAAATTCCAATACCAGAGTAATATATTTCTTAGCGTATTGCACTAAAAAGTTATAGGACTCCATAAAATATGTTCAGATGTTGATACAAATTCCTTTTGAAATGAGACATATTGCAGTAATATACGCAAATACAAGCGTTAAAATGATAATACCAGAGTAATATATTTCCTAGCGTATTGCACAGAAAAGTTATAGTACCCAATAAAATATGTTCAGATATTGATTCAAATTCGTTTTAAATGAGACATATTTCAGTAATATACGCAACTACAAGCGTTAAAATGCCAATACCTGAGTAATATATTTCTTAGCGTATTGTACTAAAAGATATAGTTCACCATTAAAAATGTTCAGATATTGATTCAAATTCGTTTCAAATGAGACATAATGCAGTGGTATACTTAATTACAAGCGTTAAAATGCGAATACCAGAGTAATATATTTCCTAGCGTATTGCACCAAAGAGTTATAGGACCCAATAAAATATATTCAGATATTGTTTCAAATTCGTTTTAAATGAGACATATTTCAGTAATATACGCAAATACAAGCGTTAAAATGCCAATACCAGAGTAATATATTTCCTAGCGTATTGCACTAAAAAGTTATAGGACTCCATAAAATATGTTCAGATGTTGATACAAATTCGTTTGAAATGATACATATTGCAGTAATATACGCAAATACAAGCGTTAAAATGCCAATACCAGAGTAATATATTTCCTAGCGTATTGCAACAAAAAGTTATAGGACCCCGTATAATATGTACGGATCAATTTATTCAAATTCGTTTCAAATGAGACATATTGCAGTAATATACGCAAATACAAGCGTTAAAATGCCAATACGAGAGGAATATATGAGACATATTGCAGTTATATACGCAAATACAAGCGTTAAAATTCCAATACCAGAGTAATATATTTCTTAGCGTATTGCACTAAAAAGTTATAGGACTCCATAAAATATGTTCAGATGTTGATACAAATTCGTTTGAAATGAGATATATTGAACTAATATACGCAAATACAAGCGTTAAAATGCCAATACCAGAGTAATATATTTCCTAGCGTATTGCACCAAAAAGTTATAGAACCCCGTAAAATATGTACGGATCAATTGATTCAAATTCGTTTCAAATGAGACATAATGCAGTAATATACGCAAATACAAGCGTTAAAATGCCAATACGAGAGGAATATATGAGACATATTGCAGTAAAATACGCAAATACAAGCGTTAAAATGCCAATACCAGAGTAATATATTTCTTAGCGTATTGCACTAAAAAGTTATAGGACTCCATAAAATATGTTCAGATGTTGATACAAATTCGTTTGAAATGAGACATGTTGCAGTAATATACGCAAATACAAGCGTTAAAATGCCAATACCAGAGTAATATATTTCCTAGCTTATTGCACCAAAAAGTTATAGGCCACCATTAAATATGTTCAGATATTGATTCAAATTCGTTTCAAATGAGACATATTGCAGTAATATACGCAAATACAAGCGTTAAAATGCCAATACCAGAGTAATATATTTCCTAGCGTATTGCACCAAAAAGATATAGGCCACCATTAAATATGTTCAGATATTGATTCAAATTCGTTTCAAATGAGACATACTGCAGTAATTTTCCCAAATATAATTGTTAAAATGCCAATACGAGAGGAATATATGAGACATATTGCAGTTATATACGCAAATACAAGCGTTAAAATGCCAATACCAGAGTAATATATTTCTTAGCGTCTTGCACTAAAAAGTTATGGGTCTCCATAAAACATGTTCAGATGTAGATACAAATTCGTTTCAAATGAGACATATTGCACTAATATAGGCAAATACTAGCGTTAAAATGCCAATACCAGAGTAATATATTTCCTAGCGTATTGCAACAAAAAGTTATAGGACCCCGTAAAATATGTACGGATCAATTGATTCATATTCGTTTCAAATGAGACATATTGCAGTAATTTTCGCAAATACAAGCGTTAAAATGCCAATACGAGAGGAATATATGAGACATATTGCAGTTAAATACGCAAATACAAGCGTTAAAATGCCAATATCAGAGTAATTTATTTCTTAGCGTATTGCACTAAAAAGTTATAGGATTCCATAAAATATGTTCAGATGTTGATACAAATTCGTTTGAAATGAGACATATTGCAGTAATATACGCAAATACAAGCGTTAAAATGCCAATACCAGAGTAATATATTTCCTAGCGTATTGCACCAAAAAGATATAGGCCACCATTAAATATGTTCAGATATTGATTCAAATTCGTTTCAAATGAGACATATTGCAGTAATATACGCAAATATAATTGTTAAAATGCCAATACGAGAGGAATATATGAGACATATTGCAGTTATATACGCAAATACAAGCGTTAAAATGCCAATACCAGAGTAATATATTTCCTAGCGTATTGCACCAAAAAGTTATAGGCCACCATTAAATATGTTCAGATATTGATTCAAATTCGTTTCAAATGAGACATATTGCAGTAATATACGCAAATACAAGCGTTAAAATGCCAATACCAGAGTAATATATTTCTTAGCGTCTTGCACTAAAAAGTTATAGGACTCCATAAAACATGTTCAGAAGTTGATACAAATTCGTTTCAAATGAGACATATTGCAGTAATATACGCAAATACAAGCGTTAAAATGCCAATACGAGAGGAATATATGAGACATATTGCAGTTATATACGCAAATACTAGCGTTAAAATGCCAATACCAGAGTAATATATTTCTTAGCGTATTGCACTAAAAAGTTATAGGACTCCATAAAATATGTTCGGATGTTGATACAAATTCGTTTGAAATGAGACATATTGCACTAATATAGGCAAATACAAGCGTTAAAATGCCAATACCAGAGTAATATATTTCCTAGCGTATTGCACCAAAAAGTTATAGGACCCCGTAAAATATGTACGGATCAATTGATTCAAATTCGTTTCAAATGAGACATATTGCAGTAATATACGAGAATACAAGCGTTAAAATGCCAATACGAGAGGAATATATGAGACATATTGCAGTTAAATACGCAAATACAAGCGTTAAATTGCCAATACCAGAGTAATATATTTCCTAGCGTATTGCACCAAAAAGTTATCGGACCCCTTCAAATATGTACGGATCAATTGATTCAAATTCGTTTCAAATGAGACATATTGCAGTAATATACGCAAATACAAGCGTTAAAATGCCAATACGAGAGGAATATATGAGACATATTGCAGTTAAATACGCAACTACAAGCGTTAAAATGCCAATACCAGAGTAATATATTTCTTAGCGTATTGCACTAAAAAGTTATAAGACTCCATAAAATATGTTCAGATGTTGATACAAATACGTTTGAAATGAGACATATTGCATTAATATACGCAAATACAAGCGTTAAAATGCCAATACCAGAGTAATATATTTCCTAGCGTATTGCACCAAAAAGTTATAGGCCACCATTAAATATGTTCAGATATTGATTCAAATTCGTTTCAAATGAGACATATTGCAGTAATATACGCAAATACATGCGTTAAAATGCCAATACGAGAGGAATATATGAGACATATTGCAGTTATATACGCAAATACAAGCGTTAAAATGCCAATACCAGAGTAATATATTTCTTAGCGTATTGCACTAAAAAGTTATAGGACTCCATAAAATATGTTCAGATGTTGATACAAATTCCTTTTGAAATGAGACATATTGCAGTAATATACGCAAATACAAGCGTTAAAATGATAATACCAGAGTAATATATTTCCTAGCGTATTGCACAGAAAAGTTATACTACCCAATAAAATATGTTCAGATATTGATTCAAATTCGTTTTAAATGAGACATATTTCAGTAATATACGCAACTACAAGCGTTAAAATGCCAATACCTGAGTAATATATTTCTTAGCGTATTGTACTAAATAGATATAGTTCACCATTAAAAATGTTCAGATATTGATTCAAATTCGTTTCAAATGAGACATAATGCAGTGGTTTACTTAATTACAAGCGTTAAAATTCGAATACCAGAGTAATATATTTCCTAGCGTATTGCACTAAAAAGTTATAGGACTCCATAAAATATGTTCAGATGTTGATACAAATTCGTTTGAAATGATACATATTGCAGTAATATACGCAAATACAAGCGTTAAAATGCCAATACCAAAGTAATATATTTCCTAGCGTATTGCAACAAAAAGTTATAGGACCCCGTAAAATATGTACGGATCAATTTATTCAAATTCGTTTCAAATGAGACATATTGCAGTAATATACGCAAATACAAGCGTTAAAATGCCAATACGAGAGGAATATATGAGACATATTGCAGTTATATACGCAAATACAAGCGTTAAAATTCCAATACCAGAGTAATATATTTCTTAGCGTATTGCACTAAAAAGTTATAGGACTCCATAAAATATGTTCAGATGTTGATACAAATTCGTTTGAAATGAGATATATTGAACTAATATACGCAAATACAAGCGTTAAAATGCCAATACCAGAGTAATATATTTCCTAGCGTATTGCACCAAAAAGTTATAGAACCCCGTAAAATATGTACGGATCAATTGATTCAAATTCGTTTCAAATGAGACATATTGCAGTAATATACGCAAATACAAGCGTTAAAATGCCAATACGAGAGGAATATATGAGACATATTGCAGTTAAATACGCAAATACAAGCGTTAAAATGCCAATACCAGAGTAATATATTTCTTAGCGTATTGCACTAAAAAGTTATAGGACTCCATAAAATATGTTCAGATGTTGATACAAATTCGTTTGAAATGAGACATGTTGCAGTAATATACGCAAATACAAGCGTTAAAATGCCAATACCAGAGTAATATATTTCTTAGCGTATTGCACCAAAAAGTTATAGGCCACCATTAAATATGTTCAGATATTGATTCAAATTCGTTTCAAATGAGACATATTGCAGTAATATACGCCAATACAAGCGTTAAAATGCCAATACGAGAGGAATATATGAGACATATTGCAGTTATATACGCAAATACATGCGTTAAAATGCCAATACCAGAGTAATATATTTCTTAGCGTCTTGCACTAAAAAGTTATAGGTCTCCATAAAACATGTTCAGATGTTGATACAAATTCGTTTCAAATGAGACATATTGCACTAATATATGCAAATACAAGCGTTAAAATGCCAATACCAGAGTAATATATTTCCTAGCGTATTGCAACAAAAAGTTATAGGACCCCGTAAAATATGTACGGATCAATTGATTCATATTCGTTTCAAATGAGACATATTGCAGTAATTTTCGCAAATACAAGCGTTAAAATGCCAATACGAGAGGAATATATGAGACATATTGCAGTTAAATACGCAAATACAAGCGTTAAAATGCCAATACCAGAGTAATATATTTCTCAGCGTCTTGCACTAAAAAGTTATAGGACTCCATAAAACATGTTCAGATGTTGATACAAATTGGTTTCAAATGAGACATATTGCAGTAATATACGCAAATACAAGCGTTAAAATGCCAATACCAGAGTAATATATTTCTTAGCGTATTGTACTTATAAGTTATAGTTCACCATTAAATATGTTCAAATATTGATTTAAATTCGTTTCAAATGAGACATTTAGCAGTAATATATGCAAATACAAGCGTTAAAATGCCAATACGAGAGGAATATATGAGACATATTGCAGTTATATAAGCAAATACAAGCGTTAAAATGCCAATACCAGAGTAATATATTTCTTAGCGTATTGTACTTATAAGTTATAGTTCACCATTAAATATGTTCAGATATTGATTTAAATTCGTTTCAAATGAGACATTTAGCAGTAATATATGCAAATACAAGCGTTAAAATGCCAATACGAGAGGAATATATGAGACATATTGCAGTTATATAAGCAAATACAAGCGTTAAAATGCCAATACCAGAGTAATATATTTCTTAGCATATTGCACTAAAAAGTTATAGGACTCCATAAAATATGTTCAGATGTAGATACAAATTCGTTTGAAATGAGACATATTGCACTAATATAAGCAAATGCAAGCGTTAAAGTGCCAATACCAGAGTAATATATTTCCTAGCGTATTGCACCAAAAAGTTATGGGACCCCGTAAAATATGTACGGATCAATTGATTCAAATTCGTTTCAAATGAGACATATTGCAGTAATATACGCAAATACAAGCGTTAAAATGCCAATACGAGAGGAATATATGAGACATATTGCAGTTAAATACGCAAATACAAGCGTTAGAATGCCAATACCAGAGTAATATATTTCTTAGCGTATTGCACTAAAAAGTTATAGGACTCCATAAAATATGTTCAGATGTTGATACAAATTCCTTTTGAAATGAGACATATTTTATTAATATACGCAAATACAAGCGTTAAAATGCTAATACCAGAGTAATATATTTCCTAGCGTCTTGCACCAAAAAGTTATAGGCCACCATTAAATATGTTCAGATATTGATTCAAATTCGTTTCAAATGAGACATATTGCAGTAATATACGCAAATACATGCGTTAAAATGCCAATACGAGAGGAATATATGAGACATATTGCAGTTATATACGCAAATACAAGCGTTAAAATGCCAATACCAGAGTAATATATTTCTTACCGTATTGCACTAAAAATTTATAGGACTCCATAAAATATGTTCAGATGTTGATACAAATTCCTTTTGAAATGAGACATATTGCAGTAATATACGCAAATACAAGCGTTAAAATGATAATACCAGAGTAATATATTTCTTAGCGTATTGCACTAAAAAGTTATAGGACTCCATAAAATATGTTCAGATGTTGATACAAATTCGTTTGAAATGAGATATATTGAACTAATATACGCAAATACAAGCGTTAAAATGCCAATACCAGAGTAATATATTTCCTAGCGTATTGCACCAAAAAGTTATAGAACCCCGTAAAATATGTACGGATCAATTGATTCAAATTCGTTTCAAATGAGACATATTGCAGTAATATACGCAAATACAAGCGTTAAAATGCCAATACGAGAGGAATATATGAGACATATTGCAGTTAAATACGCAAATACAAGCGTTAAAATGCCAATACCAGAGTAATATATTTCTTAGCGTATAGCACTAAAAAGTTATAGGACTCCATAAAATATGTTCAGATGTTGATACAAATTCGTTTGAAATGAGACATGTTGCAGTAATATACGCAAATACAAGCGTTAAAATGCCAATACCAGAGTAATATATTTCTTAGCGTATTGCACCAAAAAGTTATAGGCCACCATTAAATATGTTCAGATATTGATTCAAATTCGTTTCAAATGAGACATATTGCAGTAATATACGCCAATACAAGCGTTAAAATGCCAATACGAGAGGAATATATGAGACATATTGCAGTTATATACGCAAATACATGCGTTAAAATGCCAATACCAGAGTAATATATTTCTTAGCGTCTTGCACTAAAAAGTTATAGGTCTCCATAAAACATGTTCAGATGTTGATACAAATTCGTTTCAAATGAGACATATTGCACTAATATATGCAAATACAAGCGTTAAAATGCCAATACCAGAGTAATATATTTCCTAGCGTATTGCAACAAAAAGTTATAGGACCCCGTAAAATATGTACGGATCAATTGATTCATATTCGTTTCAAATGAGACATATTGCAGTAATTTTCGCAAATACAAGCGTTAAAATGCCAATACGAGAGGAATATATGAGACATATTGCAGTTAAATACGCAAATACAAACGTTAAAATGCCAATACCAGAGTAATATATTTCTTAGCGTATTGCACTAAAAAGTTATAGGACTCCATAAAATATGTTCAGATGTTGATACAAATTCGTTTGAAATGAGACATATTGCAGTAATATACGCAAATACAAGCGTTAAAATGCCAATACCAGAGTAATATATTTCCTAGCGTATTGCACCAAAAAGATATAGGCCACCATTAAATATGTTCAGATATTGATTCAAATTCGTTTCAAATGAGACATATTGCAGTAATATACGCAAATATAATTGTTAAAATGCCAATACGAGAGGAATATATGAGACATATTGCAGTTATATACGCAAATACAAGCGTTAAAATGCCAATACCAGAGTAATATATTTCCTAGCGTATTGCACCAAAAAGTTATTGGCCACCATTAAATATGTTCAGATATTGATTCAAATTCGTTTCAAATGAGACATATTGCAGTAATATACGCAAATACAAGCGTTAAAATGCCAATACCAGAGTAATATATTTCCTAGCGTCTTGCACCAAAAAGTTATAGGCCACCATTAAATATGTTCAGATATTGATTCAAATTCGCTTCAAATGAGACATATTGCAGTAATATACGCAAATACATGCGTTAAAATGCCAATACGAGAGGAATATATGAGACATATTGCAGTTATATACGCAAATACTAGCGTTAAAATGCCAATACCAGAGTAATATATTTCTTACCGTATTGCACTAAAAAGTTATAGGACTCCATAAAATATGTTCGGATGTTGTTACAAATTCGTTTGAAATGAGACATATTGCACTAATATAGGCAAATACAAGCGTTAAAATGCCAATACCAGAGTAATATATTTCCTAGCGTATTGCACCAAAAAGTTATAGGACCCCGTAAAATATGTACGGATCAATTGATTCAAATTCGTTTCAAATGAGACATAATGCAGTGGTATACTTAATTACAAGCGTTAAAATGCGAATACCAGAGTAATATATTTCCTAGCGTATTGCACCAAAGAGTTATAGGACCCAATAAAATATATTCAGATATTGTTTCAAATTCGTTTTAAATGAGACATATTTCAGTAATATACGCAAATACAAGCGTTAAAATGCCAATACCAGAGTAATATATTTCCTAGCGTATTGCACTAAAAAGTTATAGGACTCCATAAAATATGTTCAGATGTTGATACAAATTCGTTTGAAATGATACATATTGCAGTAATATACGCAAATACAAGCGTTAAAATGCCAATACCAGAGTAATATATTTCCTAGCGTATTGCAACAAAAAGTTATAGGACCCCGTATAATATGTACGGATCAATTTATTCAAATTCGTTTCAAATGAGACATATTGCAGTAATATACGCAAATACAAGCGTTAAAATGCCAATACGAGAGGAATATATGAGACATATTGCAGTTATATACGCAAATACAAGCGTTAAAATTCCAATACCAGAGTAATATATTTCTTAGCGTATTGCACTAAAAAGTTATAGGACTCCATAAAATATGTTCAGATGTTGATACAAATTCGTTTGAAATGAGATATATTGAACTAATATACGCAAATACAAGCGTTAAAATGCCAATACCAGAGTAATATATTTCCTAGCGTATTGCACCAAAAAGTTATAGAACCCCGTAAAATATGTACGGATCAATTGATTCAAATTCGTTTCAAATGAGACATAATGCAGTAATATACGCAAATACAAGCGTTAAAATGCCAATACGAGAGGAATATATGAGACATATTGCAGTTAAATACGCAAATACAAGCGTTAAAATGCCAATACCAGAGTAATATATTTCTTAGCGTATTGCACTAAAAAGTTATAGGACTCCATAAAATATGTTCAGATGTTGATACAAATTCGTTTGAAATGAGACATGTTGCAGTAATATACGCAAATACAAGCGTTAAAATGCCAATACCAGAGTAATATATTTCCTAGCGTATTGCACCAAAAAGTTATAGGCCACCATTAAATATGTTCAGATATTGATTCAAATTCGTTTCAAATGAGACATATTGCAGTAATATACGCAAATACAAGCGTTAAAATGCCAATACCAGAGTAATATATTTCCTACCGTATTGCACCAAAAAGATATAGGCCACCATTAAATATGTTCAGATATTGATTCAAATTCGTTTCAAATGAGACATATTGCAGTAATTTTCCCAAATATAATTGTTAAAATGCCAATACGAGAGGAATATATGAGACATATTGCAGTTATATACGCAAATACAAGCGTTAAAATGCCAATACCAGAGTAATATATTTCTTAGCGTCTTGCACTAAAAAGTTATGGGTCTCCATAAAACATGTTCAGATGTTGATACAAATTCGTTTCAAATGAGACATATTGCACTAATATAGGCAAATACTAGCGTTAAAATGCCAATACCAGAGTAATATATTTCCTAGCGTATTGCAACAAAAAGTTATAGGACCCCGTAAAATATGTACGGATCAATTGATTCATATTCGTTTCAAATGAGACATATTGCATTAATATACGCAAATACAAGCGTTAAAATGCCAATACCAGAGTAATATATTTCCTAGCGTATTGCACCAAAAAGTTATAGGCCACCATTAAATATGTTCAGATATTGATTCAAATTCGTTTCAAATGAGACATATTGCAGTAATATACGCAAATACATGCGTTAAAATGCCAATACGAGAGGAATATATGAGACATATTGCAGTTATATACGCAAATACAAGCGTTAAAATTCCAATACCAGAGTAATATATTTCTTAGCGTATTGCACTAAAAAGTTATAGGACTCCATAAAATATGTTCAGATGTTGATACAAATTCCTTTTGAAATGAGACATATTGCAGTAATATACGCAAATACAAGCGTTAAAATGATAATACCAGAGTAATATATTTCCTAGCGTATTGCACAGAAAAGTTATAGTACCCAATAAAATATGTTCAGATATTGATTCAAATTCGTTTTAAATGAGACATATTTCAGTAATATACGCAACTACAAGCGTTAAAATGCCAATACCTGAGTAATATATTTCTTAGCGTATTGTACTAAATAGATATAGTTCACCATTAAAAATGTTCAGATATTGATTCAAATTCGTTTCAAATGAGACATAATGCAGTGGTATACTTAATTACAAGCGTTAAAATGCGAATACCAGAGTAATATATTTCCTAGCGTATTGCACCAAAGAGTTATTGGACCCAATAAAATATATTCAGATATTGTTTCAAATTCGTTTTAAATGAGACATATTTCAGTAATATACGCAAATACAAGCGTTAAAATGCCAATACCAGAGTAATATATTTCCTAGCGTATTGCACTAAAAAGTTATAGGACTCCATAAAATATGTTCAGATGTTGATACAAATTCGTTTGAAATGATACATATTGCAGTAATATACGCAAATACAAGCGTTAAAATGCCAATACCAGAGTAATATATTTCCTAGCGTATTGCAACAAAAAGTTATAGGACCCCGTATAATATGTACGGATCAATTTATTCAAATTCGTTTCAAATGAGACATATTGCAGTAATATACGCAAATACAAGCGTTAAAATGCCAATACGAGAGGAATATATGAGACATATTGCAGTTATATACGCAAATACAAGCGTTAAAATTCCAATACCAGAGTAATATATTTCTTAGCGTATTGCACTAAAAAGTTATAGGACTCCATAAAATATGTTCAGATGTTGATACAAATTCGTTTGAAATGAGATATATTGAACTAATATACGCAAATACAAGCGTTAAAATGCCAATACCAGAGTAATATATTTCCTAGCGTATTGCACCAAAAAGTTATAGGACCCCGTAAAATATGTACGGATCAATTGATTCAAATTCGTTTCAAATGAGACATAATGCAGTAATATACGCAAATACAAGCGTTAAAATGCCAATACGAGAGGAATATATGAGACATATTGCAGTTAAATACGCAAATACAAGCGTTAAAATGCCAATACCAGAGTAATATATTTCTTAGCGTATTGCACTAAAAAGTTATAGGACTCCATAAAATATGTTCAGATGTTGATACAAATTCGTTTGAAATGAGACATGTTGCAGTAATATACGCAAATACAAGCGTTAAAATGCCAATACCAGAGTAATATATTTCCTAGCTTATTGAACCAAAAAGTTATAGGCCACCATTAAATATGTTCAGATATTGATTCAAATTCGTTTCAAATGAGACATATTGCAGTAATATACGCAAATACAAGCGTTAAAATGCCAATACCAGAGTAATATATTTCCTAGCGTATTGCACCAAAAAGATATAGGCCACCATTAAATATGTTCAGATATTGATTCAAATTCGTTTCAAATGAGACATACTGCAGTAATTTTCCCAAATATAATTGTTAAAATGCCAATACGAGAGGAATATATGAGACATATTGCAGTTATATACGCAAATACAAGCGTTAAAATGCCAATACCAGAGTAATATATTTCTTAGCGTCTTGCACTAAAAAGTTATGGGTCTCCATAAAACATGTTCAGATGTAGATACAAATTCGTTTCAAATGAGACATATTGCACTAATATAGGCAAATACTAGCGTTAAAATGCCAATACCAGAGTAATATATTTCCTAGCGTATTGCAACAAAAAGTTATAGGACCCCGTAAAATATGTACGGATCAATTGATTCATATTCGTTTCAAATGAGACATATTGCAGTAATTTTCGCAAATACAAGCGTTAAAATGCCAATACGAGAGGAATATATGAGACATATTGCAGTTAAATACGCAAATACAAGCGTTAAAATGCCAATATCAGAGTAATTTATTTCTTAGCGTATTGCACTAAAAAGTTATAGGATTCCATAAAATATGTTCAGATGTTGATACAAATTCGTTTGAAATGAGACATATTGCAGTAATATACGCAAATACAAGCGTTAAAATGCCAATACCAGAGTAATATATTTCCTAGCGTATTGCACCAAAAAGATATAGGCCACCATTAAATATGTTCAGATATTGATTCAAATTCGTTTCAAATGAGACATATTGCAGTAATATACGCAAATATAATTGTTAAAATGCCAATACGAGAGGAATATATGAGACATATTGCAGTTATATACGCAAATACAAGCGTTAAAATGCCAATACCAGAGTAATATATTTCCTAGCGTATTGCACCAAAAAGTTATAGGCCACCATTAAATATGTTCAGATATTGATTCAAATTCGTTTCAAATGAGACATATTGCAGTAATATACGCAAATACAAGCGTTAAAATGCCAATACCAGAGTAATATATTTCTTAGCGTCTTGCACTAAAAAGTTATAGGACTCCATAAAACATGTTCAGAAGTTGATACAAATTCGTTTCAAATGAGACATATTGCAGTAATATACGCAAATACAAGCGTTAAAATGCCAATACGAGAGGAATATATGAGACATATTGCAGTTATATACGCAAATACTAGCGTTAAAATGCCAATACCAGAGTAATATATTTCTTAGCGTATTGCACTAAAAAGTTATAGGACTCCATAAAATATGTTCGGATGTTGATACAAATTCGTTTGAAATGAGACATATTGCACTAATATAGGCAAATACAAGCGTTAAAATGCCAATACCAGAGTAATATATTTCCTAGCGTATTGCACCAAAAAGTTATAGGACCCCGTAAAATATGTACGGATCAATTGATTCAAATTCGTTTCAAATGAGACATATTGCAGTAATATACGAGAATACAAGCGTTAAAATGCCAATACGAGAGGAATATATGAGACATATTGCAGTTAAATACGCAAATACAAGCGTTAAATTGCCAATACCAGAGTAATATATTTCCTAGCGTATTGCACCAAAAAGTTATCGGACCCCTTCAAATATGTACGGATCAATTGATTCAAATTCGTTTCAAATGAGACATATTGCAGTAATATACGCAAATACAAGCGTTAAAATGCCAATACGAGAGGAATATATGAGACATATTGCAGTTAAATACGCAAATACAAGCGTTAAAATGCCAATACCAGAGTAATATATTTCTTAGCGTATTGCACTAAAAAGTTATAAGACTCCATAAAATATGTTCAGATGTTGATACAAATACGTTTGAAATGAGACATATTGCATTAATATACGCAAATACAAGCGTTAAAATGCCAATACCAGAGTAATATATTTCCTAGCGTATTGCACCAAAAAGTTATAGGCCACCATTAAATATGTTCAGATATTGATTCAAATTCGTTTCAAATGAGACATATTGCAGTAATATACGCAAATACATGCGTTAAAATGCCAATACGAGAGGAATATATGAGACATATTGCAGTTATATACGCAAATACAAGCGTTAAAATGCCAATACCAGAGTAATATATTTCTTAGCGTATTGCACTAAAAAGTTATAGGACTCCATAAAATATGATCAGATGTTGATACAAATTCCTTTTGAAATGAGACATATTGCAGTAATATACGCAAATACAAGCGTTAAAATGATAATACCAGAGTAATATATTTCCTAGCGTATTGCACAGAAAAGTTATACTACCCAATAAAATATGTTCAGATATTGATTCAAATTCGTTTTAAATGAGACATATTTCAGTAATATACGCAACTACAAGCGTTAAAATGCCAATACCTGAGTAATATATTTCTTAGCGTATTGTACTAAATAGATATAGTTCACCATTAAAAATGTTCAGATATTGATTCAAATTCGTTTCAAATGAGACATAATGCAGTGGTATACTTAATTACAAGCGTTAAAATTCGAATACCAGAGTAATATATTTCCTAGCGTATTGCACTAAAAAGTTATAGGACTCCATAAAATATGTTCAGATGTTGATACAAATTCGTTTGAAATGATACATATTGCAGTAATATACGCAAATACAAGCGTTAAAATGCCAATACCAAAGTAATATATTTCCTAGCGTATTGCAACAAAAAGTTATAGGACCCCGTAAAATATGTACGGATCAATTTATTCAAATTCGTTTCAAATGAGACATATTGCAGTAATATACGCAAATACAAGCGTTAAAATGCCAATACGAGAGGAATATATGAGACATATTGCAGTTATATACGCAAATACAAGCGTTAAAATTCCAATACCAGAGTAATATATTTCTTAGCGTATTGCACTAAAAAGTTATAGGACTCCATAAAATATGTTCAGATGTTGATACAAATTCGTTTGAAATGAGATATATTGAACTAATATACGCAAATACAAGTGTTAAAATGCCAATACCAGAGTAATATATTTCCTAGCGTATTGCACCAAAAAGTTATAGAACCCCGTAAAATATGTACGGATCAATTGATTCAAATTCGTTTCAAATGAGACATATTGCAGTAATATACGCAAATACAAGCGTTAAAATGCCAATACGAGAGGAATATATGAGACATATTGCAGTTATATACGCAAATACAAGCGTTAAAATGCCAATACCAGAGTAATATATTTCCTAGCGTATAGCACTAAAAAGTTATAGGACTCCATAAAATATGTTCAGATGTTGATACAAATTCGTTTGAAATGAGACATGTTGCAGTAATATACGCAAATACAAGCGTTAAAAGGCCAATACCTGAGTAATATATTTCTTAGCGTATTGCACCAAAAAGTTATAGGCCACCATTAAATATGTTCAGATATTGATTCAAATTCGTTTCAAATGAGACATATTGCAGTAATATACGCAAATACAAGCGTTAAAATGCCAATACGAGAGGAATATATGAGACATATTGCAGTTATATACGCAAATACATGCGTTAAAATGCCAATACCAGAGTAATATATTTCTTAGCGTCTTGCACTAAAAAGTTATAGGTCTCCATAAAACATGTTCAGATGTTGATACAAATTCGTTTCAAATGAGACATATTGCACTAATATATGCAAATACAAGCGTTAAAATGCCAATACCAGAGTAATATATTTCCTAGCGTATTGCAACAAAAAGTTATAGGACCCCGTAAAATATGTACGGATCAATTGATTCATATTCGTTTCAAATGAGACATATTGCAGTAATTTTCGCAAATACAAGCGTAAAAATGCCAATACGAGAGGAATATATGAGACATATTGCAGTTAAATACGCAAATACAAGCGTTAAAATGCCAATACCAGAGTAATATATTTCTCAGCGTCTTGCACTAAAAAGTTATAGGACTCCATAAAACATGTTCAGATGTTGATACAAATTGGTTTCAAATGAGACATATTGCAGTAATATACGCAAATACAAGCGTTAAAATGCCAATACCAGAGTAATATATTTCTTAGCGTATTGTACTTATAAGTTATAGTTCACCATTAAATATGTTCAGATATTGATTTAAATTCGTTTCAAATGAGACATTTAGCAGTAATATATGCAAATACAAGCGTTAAAATGCCAATACGAGAGGAATATATGAGACATATTGCAGTTATATAAGCAAATACAAGCGTTAAAATGCCAATACCAGAGTAATATATTTCTTAGCGTATTGTACTTATAAGTTATAGTTCACCATTAAATATGTTCAGATATTGATTTAAATTCGTTTCAAATGAGACATTTAGCAGTAATATATGCAAATACAAGCGTTAAAATGCCAATACGAGAGGAATATATGAGACATATTGCAGTTATATAAGCAAATACAAGCGTTAAAATGCCAATACCAGAGTAATATATTTCTTAGCATATTGCACTAAAAAGTTATAGGACTCCATAAAATATGTTCAGATGTAGATACAAATTCGTTTGAAATGAGACATATTGCACTAATATAAGCAAATGCAAGCGTTAAAGTGCCAATACCAGAGTAATATATTTCCTAGCGTATTGCACCAAAAAGTTATGGGACCCCGTAAAATATGTACGGATCAATTGATTCAAATTCGTTTCAAATGAGACATATTGCAGTAATATACGCAAATACAAGCGTTAAAATGCCAATACGAGAGGAATATATGAGACATATTGCAGTTAAATACGCAAATACAAGCGTTAGAATGCCAATACCAGAGTAATATATTTCTTAGCGTATTGCACTAAAAAGTTATAGGACTCCATAAAATATGTTCAGATGTTGATACAAATTCCTTTTGAAATGAGACATATTTTATTAATATACGCAAATACAAGCGTTAAAATGCTAATACCAGAGTAATATATTTCCTAGCGTCTTGCACCAAAAAGTTATAGGCCACCATTAAATATGTTCAGATATTGATTCAAATTCGTTTCAAATGAGACATATTGCAGTAATATACGCAAATACATGCGTTAAAATGCCAATACGAGAGGAATATATGAGACATATTGCAGTTATATACGCAAATACAAGCGTTAAAATGCCAATACCAGAGTAATATATTTCTTACCGTATTGCACTAAAAATTTATAGGACTCCATAAAATATGTTCAGATGTTGATACAAATTCCTTTTGAAATTAGACATATTGCAGTAATATACGCAAATACAAGCGTTAAAATGATAATACCAGAGTAATATATTTCTTAGCGTATTGCACTAAAAAGTTATAGGACTCCATAAAATATGTTCAGATGTTGATACAAATTCGTTTGAAATGAGATATATTGAACTAATATACGCAAATACAAGCGTTAAAATGCCAATACCAGAGTAATATATTTCCTAGCGTATTGCACCAAAAAGTTATAGAACCCCGTAAAATATGTACGGATCAATTGATTCAAATTCGTTTCAAATGAGACATATTGCAGTAATATACGCAAATACAAGCGTTAAAATGCCAATACGAGAGGAATATATGAGACATATTGCAGTTATATACGCAAATACAAGCGTTAAAATGCCAATACCAGAGTAATATATTTCTTAGCGTATTGCACTAAAAAGTTATAGGACTCCATAAAATATGTTCAGATGTTGATACAAATTCGTTTGAAATGAGACATGTTGCAGTAATATACGCAAATACAAGCGTTAAAATGCCAATACCAGAGTAATATATTTCTTAGCGTATTGCACCAAAAAGTTATAGGCCACCATTAAATATGTTCAGATATTGATTCAAATTCGTTTCAAATGAGACATATTGCAGTAATATACGCAAATACAAGCGTTAAAATGCCAATACGAGAGGAATATATGAGACATATTGCAGTTATATACGCAAATACATGCGTTAAAATGCCAATACCAGAGTAATATATTTCTTAGCGTCTTGCACTAAAAAGTTATAGGTCTCCATAAAACATGTTCAGATGTTGATACAAATTCGTTTCAAATGAGACATATTGCACTAATATATGCAAATACAAGCGTTAAAATGCCAATACCAGAGTAATATATTTCCTAGCGTATTGCAACAAAAAGTTATAGGACCCCGTAAAATATGTACGGATCAATTGATTCATATTCGTTTCAAATGAGACATATTGCAGTAATTTTCGCAAATACAAGCGTTAAAATGCCAATACGAGAGGAATATATGAGACATATTGCAGTTAAATACGCAAATACAAACGTTAAAATGCCAATACCAGAGTAATATATTTCTTAGCGTATTGCACTAAAAAGTTATAGGACTCCATAAAATATGTTCAGATGTTGATACAAATTCGTTTGAAATGAGACATATTGCAGTAATATACGCAAATACAAGCGTTAAAATGCCAATACCAGAGTAATATATTTCCTAGCGTATTGCACCAAAAAGTTATAGGCCACCATTAAATATGTTCAGATATTGATTCAAATTCGTTTCAAATGAGACATATTGCAGTAATATACGCAAATATAATTGTTAAAATGCCAATACGAGAGGAATATATGAGACATATTGCAGTTATATACGCAAATACAAGCGTTAAAATGCCAATACCAGAGTAATATATTTCCTAGCGTATTGCACCAAAAAGTTATTGGCCACCATTAAATATGTTCAGATATTGATTCAAATTCGTTTCAAATGAGACATATTGCAGTAATATACGCAAATACAAGCGTTAAAATGCCAATACCAGAGTAATATATTTCTTAGCGTCTTGCACTAAAAAGTTATAGGACTCCATAAAACATGTTCAGAAGTTGATACAAATTCGTTTCAAATGAGACATATTGCAGTAATATACGCAAATACAAGCGTTAAAATGCCAATACGAGAGGAATATATGAGACATATTGCAGTTATATACGCAAATACTAGCGTTAAAATGCCAATACCAGAGTAATATATTTCTTACCGTATTGCACTAAAAAGTTATAGGACTCCATAAAATATGTTCGGATGTTGATACAAATTCGTTTGAAATGAGACATATTGCACTAATATAGGCAAATACAAGCGTTAAAATGCCAATACCAGAGTAATATATTTCCTAGCGTATTGCACCAAAAAGTTATAGGACCCCGTAAAATATGTACGGATCAATTGATTCAAATTCGTTTCAAATGAGACATATTGCAGTAATATACGAGAATACAAGCGTTAAAATGCCAATACGAGAGGAATATATGAGACATATTGCAGTTAAATACGCAAATACAAGCGTTAAATTGCCAATACCAGAGTAATATATTTCCTAGCGTATTGCACCAAAAAGTTATCGGACCCCTTCAAATATGTACGGATCAATTGATTCAAATTCGTTTCAAATGAGACATATTGCAGTAATATACGCAAATACAAGCGTTAAAATGCCAATACGAGAGGAATATATGAGACATATTGCAGTTAAATACGCAAATACAAGCGTTAAAATGCCAATACCAGAGTAATATATTTCTTAGCGTATTGCACTAAAAAGTTATAAGACTCCATAAAATATGTTCAGATGTTGATACAAATACGTTTTAAATGAGACATATTGCATTAATATACGCAAATACAAGCGTTAAAATGCCAATACCAGAGTAATATATTTCCTAGCGTATTGCACCAAAAAGTTATAGGCCACCATTAAATATGTTCAGATATTGATTCAAATTCGTTTCAAATGAGACATATTGCAGTAATATACGCAAATACATGCGTTAAAATGCCAATACGAGAGGAATATATGAGACATATTGCAGTTATATACGCAAATACAAGCGTTAAAATGCCAATACCAGAGTAATATATTTCTTAGCGTATTGCACTAAAAAGTTATAGGACTCCATAAAATATGTTCAGATGTTGATACAAATTCCTTTTGAAATGAGACATATTGCAGTAATATACGCAAATACAAGCGTTAAAATGATAATACCAGAGTAATATATTTCCTAGCGTATTGCACAGAATAGTTATAGTACCCAATAAAATATGTTCAGATATTGATTCAAATTCGTTTTAAATGAGACATATTTCAGTAATATACGCAACTACAAGCGTTAAAATGCCAATACCTGAGTAATATATTTCTTAGCGTATTGTACTAAATAGATATAGTTCACCATTAAAAATGTTCAGATATTGATTCAAATTCGTTTCAAATGAGACATAATGCAGTGGTATACTTAATTACAAGCGTTAAAATGCGAATACCAGAGTAATATATTTCCTAGCGTATTGCACCAAAGAGTTATAGGACCCAATAAAATATATTCAGATATTGTTTCAAATTCGTTTTAAATGAGACATATTTCAGTAATATACGCAAATACAAGCGTTAAAATGCCAATACCAGAGTAATATATTTCCTAGCGTATTGCACTAAAAAGTTATAGGACTCCATAAAATATGTTCAGATGTTGATACAAATTCGTTTGAAATGATACATATTGCAGTAATATACGCAAATACAAGCGTTAAAATGCCAATACGAGAGGAATATATGAGTCATATTGCAGTTAAATACGCAAATACAAGCGTTAAAATGCCAATACCAGAGTAATATATTTCTTAGCGTATTGCACTAAAAAGTTATAGGACTCCATAAAATATGTTCAGATGTTGATACAAATTCGTTTGAAATGAGACATGTTGCAGTAATATACGCAAATACAAGCGTTAAAATGCCAATACCAGAGTAATATATTTCCTAGCGTATTGCACCAAAAAGATATAGGCCACCATTAAATATGTTCGGATATTGATTCAAATTCGTTTCAAATGAGACATATTGCAGTAATATACGCAAATACAAGCGTTAAAATGCCAATACCAGAGTAATATATTTCCTAGCGTATTGCACCAAAAAGATATAGGCCACCATTAAATATGTTCAGATATTGATTCAAATTCGTTTCAAATGAGACATATTGCAGTAATATACGCAAATATATTTGGTAAAATGCCAATACGAGAGGAATATATGAGACATATTGCAGTTATATACGCAAATACAAGCGTTAAAATGCCAATACCAGAGTAATATATTTCTTAGCGTCTTGCACTAAAAAGTTATAGGTCTCCATAAAACATGTTCAGATGTTGATACAAATTCGTTTCAAATGAGACATATTGCACTAATATAGGCAAATACAAGCGTTAAAATGCCAATACCAGAGTAATATATTTCCTAGCGTATTGCACCAAAAAGTTATAGGACCCCGTAAAATATGTACGGATCAATTGATTCATATTCGTTTCAAATGAGACATATTGCAGTAATTTTCGCAAATACAAGCGTTAAAATGCCAATACGAGAGGAATATATGAGACATATTGCAGTTAAATACGCAAATACAAGCGTTAAAATGCCAATACCAGAGTAATATATTTCTTAGCGTATTGCACTAAAAAGTTATAGGACTCCATAAAATATGTTCAGATGTTGATACAAATTCGTTTGAAATGAGACATATTGCAGTAATATACGCAAATACAAGCGGTAAAATGCCAATACCAGAGTAATATATTTCCTAGCGTATTGCACCAAAAAGATATAGGCCACCATTAAATATGTTCAGATATTGATTCAAATTCGTTTCAAATGAGACATATTGCAGTAATATACGCAAATATAATTGTTAAAATGCCAATACGAGAGGAATATATGAGACATATTGCAGTTATATACGCAAATACAAGCGTTAAAATGCCAATACCAGAGTTATATATTTCCTAGCGTATTGCACCAAAAAGTTATAGGACCCCGTAAAATATGTACGGATCAATTGATTCAAATTCGTTTCAAATGAGACATATTGCAGTAATATACGCAAATACAAGCGTTAAAATGCCAATACGAGAGGAATATATGAGACATATTGCAGTTAAATACGCAAATACAAGCGTTAAAATGCCAATACCAGAGTAATATATTTCTCAGCGTCTTGCACTAAAAAGTTATAGGACTCCATAAAACATGTTCAGATGTTGATACAAATTGGTTTCAAATGAGACATATTGCAGTAATATACGCAAATACAAGCGTTAAAATGCCAATACCAGAGTAATATATTTCTTAGCGTATTGTACTTATAAGTTATAGTTCACCATTAAATATGTTCAGATATTGATTTAAATTCGTTTCAAATGAGACATTTAGCAGTAATATATGCAAATACAAGCGTTAAAATGCCAATACGAGAGGAATATATGAGACATATTGCAGTTATATAAGCAAATACAAGCGTTAAAATGCCAATACCAGAGTAATATATTTCTTAGCATATTGCACTAAAAAGTTATAGTACTCCATAAAATATGTTCAGATGTAGATACAAATTCGTTTGAAATGAGACATATTGCACTAATATAAGCAAATGCAAGCGTTAAAGTGCCAATACCAGAGTAATATATTTCCTAGCGTATTGCACCAAAAAGTTATAGGACCCCGTAAAATATGTACGGATCAATTGATTCAAATTCGTTTCAAATGAGACATATTGCAGTAATATACGCAAATACAAGCGTTAAAATGCCAATACGAGAGGAATATATGAGACATATTGCAGTTAAATACGCAAATACAAGCGTTAGAATGCCAATACCAGAGTAATATATTTCTTAGCGTATTGCACTAAAAAGTTATAGGACTCCATAAAATATGTTCAGATGTTGATACAAATTCGTTTGAAATGAGACATATTTTATTAATATACGCAAATACAAGCGTTAAAATGCTAATACCAGAGTAATATATTTCCTAGCGTCTTGCACCAAAAAGTTATAGGCCACCATTAAATATGTTCAGATATTGATTCAAATTCGTTTCAAATGAGACATATTGCAGTAATATACGCAAATACATGCGTTAAAATGCCAATACGAGAGGAATATATGAGACATATTGCAGTTATATACGCAAATACAAGCGTTAAAATGCCAATACCAGAGTAATATATTTCTTACCGTATTGCACTAAAAATTTATAGGACTCCATAAAATATGTTCAGATGTTGATACAAATTCCTTTTGAAATTAGACATATTGCAGTAATATACGCAAATACAAGCGTTAAAATGATAATACCAGAGTAATATATTTCTTAGCGTATTGCACTAAAAAGTTATAGGACTCCATAAAATATGTTCAGATGTTGATACAAATTCGTTTGAAATGAGATATATTGAACTAATATACGCAAATACAAGCGTTAAAATGCCAATACCAGAGTAATATATTTCCTAGCGTATTGCACCAAAAAGTTATAGAACCCCGTAAAATATGTACGGATCAATTGATTCAAATTCGTTTCAAATGAGACATATTGCAGTAATATACGCAAATACAAGCGTTAAAATGCCAATACGAGAGGAATATATGAGACATATTGCAGTTAAATACGCAAATACAAGCGTTAAAATGCCAATACCAGAGTAATATATTTCTTAGCGTATTGCACTAAAAAGTTATAAGACTCCATAAAATATGTTCAGATGTTGATACAAATACGTTTGAAATGAGACGTATTTCATTAATATACGCAAATACAAGCGTTAAAATGCCAATACCAGAGTAATATATTTCCTAGCGTATTGCACCAAAAAGTTATAGGCCACCATTAAATATGTTCAGATATTGATTCAAATTCGTTTCAAATGAGACATATTGCAGTAATATACGCAAATACATGCGTTAAAATGCCAATACGAGAGAAATATATGAGACATATTGCAGTTATATACGCAAATACAAGCGTTAAAATGCCAATACCAGAGTAATATATTTCTTAGCGTATTGCACTAAAAAGTTATAGGACTCCATAAAATATGTTCAGATGTTGATACAAATTCCTTTTGAAATGAGACATATTGCAGTAATATACGCAAATACAAGCGTTAAAATGATAATACCAGAGTAATATATTTCCTAGCGTATTGCACAGAAAAGTTATAGTACCCAATAAAATATGTTCAGATATTGATTCAAATTCGTTTTAAATGAGACATATTGCACTAATATAGGCAAATACAAGCGTTAAACTGCCAATACCAGAGTAATATATTTCCTAGCGTATTGCACCAAAAAGATATAGGCCACCATTAAATATGTTCAGATATTGATTCAAATTCGTTTCAAATGAGACATATTGCAGTAATATACGCAAATATAATTGTTAAAATGCCAATACGAGAGGAATATATGAGACATATTGCAGTTATATACGCAAATACAAGCGTTAAAATGCCAATACCAGAGTAATATATTTCTTAGCGTATTGCACTAAAAAGTTATAGGACTCCATAAAATATGTTCAGATGTTGATACAAATTCGTTTGAAATGAGACATATTGCAGTAATATATGCAAATACAAGCGTTAAAATGCCAATACCAGAGTAATATATTTCCTAGCGTATTGCACCAAAAAGTTATAGGCCACCATTAAATATGTTCAGATATTGATTCAAATTCGTTTCAAATGAGACATATTGCAGTAATATACGCCAATACAAGCGTTAAAATGCCAATACCAGAGTAATATATTTCTTAGCGTCTTGCACTAAAAAGTTATAGGACTCCATAAAACATGTTCAGATGTTGATACAAATTCGTTTCAAATGAGACATATTGCAGTAATATACGCAAATACAAGCGTTAAAATGCCAATACGAGAGGAATATATGAGACATATTGCAGTTATATACG